>JBBPRK010000128.1:0-36763 GCA_038093075.1 Boletus patriciae
ATATATTGGCTGCATGGGATACTTACGTAGTGCACCGGGTTCAGTTGGGCGGCCGGTGTGGGATGTGGATATGATAGTGGAACGCTAGACACTGTAGACGGAGTGCGAGCCAAATATGATGTCGTGGACGCAATCGGGAGAGGGACTGGGCCGCTAGACGACGACACGACGGATTGGGTGACCAAAGCAGGATGCAGCGGTGACGCTGTGGATGTGATCGGAAAGGGGGTCGAGCCGCTAAATGGCGACGAGATGGATCGGGTGACCAGAGCGGTACGTGGGTGTGGTACTGGAACTTGAGGCACCACAAATGGAGTGCGAGCCAAAGATGATGCCGTGGACATGGTCGAAAGAGGTGTCGGGCGGCTAAACGGTGATGACATGCAGCTGTCCAGAGCAGAAGGCTGTGGTACTCGAACGCTAAGCGCCGTAGATGGAGCGCGAGCCATAGATGAAGATGTCATAGGCGTGGTCGAAAGAGGGATCGGGCTGCTAAATGGCACTGAGACGGACTGGGTATCCAGGACAGAATGGGGCTGTGGTAGTCGAACGTTAGACACGGACGGCGCGTGAGCCACAGATGAAGATGATGCCGGAGATGTGATCAAACAAGGGGACCGGCCGCTAGACGTATTGGCTTGAAGGGGGGTCGAAGAGGACTCGGCCTGCACAGAAACTGCCCGTAAGTTGGGCTGGCGCGTTACGGCTGTTGTGTTAGTTTGTTTCTGCTTCTGCTTTTGCTTTGATGGCCGATCAAATACAGGAGGAGCCGACACGGCGTCATCCAAACCCATATTCGCAGGGGCTGGACTGGATGCATTCTGGGCTTTTTTCTGTCGGATTTGCTGGGTTGCCAGCCTGCGAACCTTCTCAGCGTCCTGAGCTGCAACACGTAAAGGAGTTTTTTGTAAGGATGCAGGCAATGCGGCACGAATAAACTCGTAGTTGTGAATGGAGAACGTGTTAAGAAAATAATCCGGGGTGTCCTCGTGACAGATTACAGCTTTTGTTCGTGTTGTTGAGAGCCTTTCCTGCTGGATGGTACGACGCGAAAGTGCTATGCACTTCGAGTCTGTACAGTTGTGCTGTAGATTAACAGCACATATTATATCCTCGCATTTTGAGTAAGAACATTTGCCAGACGGGAGAGGTGTTGGTAAGCTCACCGAACAAGGTATGACAACCTTTTGATCAGTCAAACGCAGCCTTGGGACGTGGAGATTAGGGTGCAACGTCGGCTCAAATTCGAACAGTTGAATGGCGACATGCGTGACGACACAATGATGGGCATCATCAATCAGTATCTCATGCACACGCCCGACAGAGAATTCTGAGTTCGATGAAGCATGAGCGAAAATGATGTGACCTGCGAGTTTGACTTTGTCCCCGTGTTTCGCTATCAGCACGCTGCCTCGAAAATACTTGTGATCCGAATGGTGCGCTGGCATTGGTGGGACGGTACCAAACTTGGCGCACTCCGTGTTCCCCCATGGTATAGCTTCTGAAAGTTGTGAGCTCACCCGCGAATTTTGATTCCTTGCAGCGGAAGCCACCCGGATGATACGACCTGTTCCTAAAGTCAAGTGTTAATAATACACCTGGCATTACATGACACCAGTCACCTGCAGCATCTATAGGCTCGTCCTTAAATTCATCAAAATCGATCCCAAGTAAGCGTGCTTGCGCTGGATGATCGGAAAGGAAATTCAATACAAACGGACCAGCACGGATCCATTTCTGTAAGTCCTTCTCGTACCAGAAGCCTCCAGTGATGATGTGCTTGAGGATGTCAAACCATGCAAATGTCCGACACGTATCATGGCTTGGTCCTTGATGACTACTGTGTATGCATGTCAGTCGAAAGACATGGTTGAAAGACTCATATCGCTCTGTGGAGAAAATAATCGCAGGTCCAAATCGGCGGATATAGGCTGGAAGATGAACAAGAAAGTGGAACTTCGGCTTCGTGATGAGAATGCTGGGGGCACAAATGGCGGTCACATTAAGGAAGTCTTCAATTGTTCGAGAAAGTTGTGCCTGTTGAATTTCAGTCAGGATGTCAGACGACGGGCATTCCGTAGACAAACGCACAAGATAAACCTCAAGATCTTCAATCGTGGTATGCCAGACGAGGACGACGAGCTCTCCGATTGTTGTCCATCCATCTATGACTGTCTGAGGTACCATATCGTGTATAATAAATGGCATCACTTGCGCAAGGCTTTTAAAGTGCTTTCCGATCAATGCACCCTTATAGCGGCAGACATAGTCTGCGCTTAGGTTGGGGGCATTGAGCGCATCACGTTCGATTGAATCCAAACGACTCTGAAAAAGATCAAGTAACTTTGCCTTTTCGATGAGGTGCATAGTTTGCGCCCAGAAATACTTAACCACCCCAAGCAGAATAGTATGAAGAATTTCCGTTGGAGTATCCATGTGTATGTTCATGCCTGAGTGCAGAAACCGATGAGGCATGATGGCAGACAGTCATGAAAACGTACCATCCATGCCCAGAAGCGGGTTCATCATATCCTCTAGATTACGGCCGCCAAGAAGTTCATTCAGTTCCTTCTCCAACATAGCTTTGACTTCATGTTCTTGCATGACTGGACCACCTGATCCTCGTTTGCGAAGCCGCTTACCCATCTCCACAACCGTATTCAGGATTTTCAGAGAAAGCGAGTCGCGAACACCCGTACTCGAAACTGATGCTTGAATTTTCGTCGCTGCTCCCGACGATAATGCGTTCTCGAACTGGTTCTTGATAGCCTGTCTAGTTCCGTCTGGAGTGCGAGGTGTGCCTGGCTACAAGTATAGATTAGATTACAATAACAATAGAACTGACAATCGCCCAACCTTGAATAAACTGTGATAACCTATTTCGGATCCTTTGTGCTCTTTTGTCCCTCCAACGAGGCACGTCCGACAGTAATGATTGGAGGCGAGACCGGATTGACTACATTCCTCAGCTTGCATGGGATTATCGCCAGCGAGAAAGAGTCCATAGGGAGCTAGCATTATTTCCTCCTGATCTCGGCAGTCCCAAGTGACGATCCCTGAGGTGCTTGCCTTCCTAGCTTGACGAGTGAATTGCAACCCTGTATCAAGCGAAACTGGACGTACGATATTGATTCTTTCATAGCATACATCAACTCCATGGGGGATGCATGTGGTGATGATGCGACAAACCGCACAAAGAATTCGCGTTGCAGCATCTCGCGCGGTAGATTGGCGTTCGACATGTATATCACGAAATGTTTGTTCCACTGTTTCGAGATGTTTCCAGAGACATCGTCCATGAAGATAATCAGCGGCACGGCATAAACCATACGACCGCCTGATTTTTTACGCCACGGGTTGGGTGCCAATGAGGCATGCTCCTTCGATGACTCGGTTAGGCCGCATGCAAGTTCGGATGGATGGAACTCGTCATACGGCCTCTTGAATATTGAGGTCGGGATGATCTCCCTTTCATCACTGACAATAAACCCAGCCTAACGACAGTCAGCTTTCGGCGGGAGATAAATTCGAGTTGAGTGACTTACGTCGGTGCGCACAGCTGACCGCCCAAGAGCGAAAAGCTCTTTCGTGCCAGTTGGTGCCTGTTCGCTGGAACTCTCGGGTACGACTGTGGAAGTGTCGAGAGGGCTGGAAAGAAAAAAGCGTTCAGGTATGAAATACCCTCCAGAGGATTCCTGTAACAATTCGCCAACGAAGTATACATTACCGTCGACTCGAGCGGCAGGCGGAGAGGGTAACTCGAGTAGCATTTTTTCGCCATTAAATACTTGTGACATTCCTTTGCCACCATCCTCTGGGAAGTCTTGCATTGCGAGTCGCGTAAGAGGACTCGCATAATCCTGAGACGTGAAATATAACATTAGCCCCCAAGCTCAGATGGAATCATCACGAACGACTCACCTTCGCAATTGCCTTCGCAATGTCATTTATATAAAAAACATTGCCGAGTGGTGAGATGACCTTGTCTGTTGGGTCGCCAACCATTTTCTTCACTTCCTCGTCACAGCGCTGCAGTGAATATAGGGATGGCACATTGCGTGCACCAAGTTCTTTCGCCCAATCGAGGACAGCTCGCTTTTGCTGTCGAGAGAATGGTAGTCTTGGAGAACTGAACAATAGCGAAGCAAGAAAATGCTATTATAAACGGGAAAAATCATTCAGTAGATTCATAGACCCAAGGAAGCTAACTTACCTCTCTCGTTGGCCAAGGGTATGTTGGACTATCAGGGGACAGTCCTGAAGTATTATCAGGTTGATCGTCTGAAACGTTTGGTCCCATAAACGTCAGAACGTATCCACTCCGGGTCGAAAAATACTCACCGGGTAGCTCAATTCCGAAATCGGACTCTGCGTCATACGCATTGCCATCGTTGGGGGGGATGGTGGGCGGAGACATCGGCGTGGAGAAAAATGCCTCGCCAGAGGCAAGAGCGTCTCGTAGCTCCCCAAACAGATCTCTTGTGCCATCAATCCTTTGTTGGCGACTGGTCGATATAGCCTGCCAAAGCTCGCTCAGTAGTACCGGTTGGTCGTCCTCCGGAACATGTGTTTCTGGAGGAACCCCAACGGCCGCTTCTTGTATTACGGACATTGGTTCGCTCTCGTCAGGAATGCCTCCGATCCACCGAGGGTCATCGACGTCCATTGATTGGTCCTCGAGGGTATACGAAGGGCCGGGGAGGTCGGGAGGCAGAGGAGGCGTAGGTTCCTTCTCTGTGAGATAGCCTGATAGCGTTGTCCGACCGCTCGTATAGACCTTGAAGTAGCGCTGATGGCTAAGTGATGCTTGATGACTTTTTAGGTGCTTCAGACTGAATTCACGATATCGGCCTTGTGCCTTTGGACAGATCAAGCAGCTTACTATCCGAGCAGACTCGCTGCCGACATACTGAAAAACTGGTACCGGGGTGAGCACCTGTCAGACAGAGATACATATACGTACCTTTTCCATCAACGAGGCCCGCTAAAGACGCTTTCATGGTGTGGCGTGACGAACGTGTAAGTACAGACTGATCGATGATCAGTGATCAGGCAGCCAATTCGGACTTTGCGCCTTGTGTCACGTGGAGGTTGACCAGCGTGCGGTCTTTTGCCAGAAACCGTATTCTCGACGCCCGTCAAGCAAAATGACCTCGTCCGCAAGTCAAACATTGGTTTGTCCCGACATTGAATACGTTGGGAATGACCATGCGTTCCTCCAGCCGTTGCTTGTCACCATATGCTTCTCTGGCCCGCTCCCTCGACATCTCATTCGCAGACACATTGTGCGTCCTCTTCTTCTGTTGTTCTGCGCTTACTTACATATTTCAGGAGCCCGTCAAAATTACCGTTTCTTTATCTGAAGAGTATGATCAATTCACGGTACCGGTTATACGTGCAAATACATGGAGCGTATATCAATCCGAGCGTTCTGAATATATGCCTGTGGTGAGTGACGGTCATCTAGAGCCGATGAGCAATGAGCTGATGCATCATAGCATCCCAATACCATTCAATTCAGCAGCAGCGACGACATTGGAATGGAAACTTGCCTCGAAGATATTACCATCCCGTTCTTACCACTCCCGGTGTCATTCGACCACACTGACTCTCGGCAATGGGCCACGCTATCCAAGGAAATTGAAGAATGGCTCGTCGACAATATCCAAAGTTCCGCCCTCCCAGAGTGGTCATGGGGGAGAGATGCTTTCTGGATGGCGTTTATCGGCGCACATCCGGTGTTCCCGAGTGGAAGGTGGGCGCTTTGGGATCCAAGGATTCCCGTGGAAGGAACATTCATACACGAGTGGCTCACTGGTGATGATGAAGACAGTGAGCTGCCCAACAGTGATGGTACTTCCGATACTGGCGATGATCGCACTCTTGATCACACTTTATCCGACTGCTCGGTCACTCTTTCTTACGTTTGGGATTCCTTTGCCAGACACGCCTCGCTGTTTTATCCTTTCCCTTTGATTAAGGCGTCTGTTTGATAGTTCGCCTTTGCTTTCCCCAGGAGTATCATTATGTCGATAATACCGTCCTGTTGTACGAGGGATGTATGGACCCTATACCAACACTTACGAGTATCGATTCGGTCCCCATGAAATCCTCTTTGATCCCTTGAAATCACCTGCGCATCCGAGTCCGAGTGCAGCAGAATTCGTCATAGAGTTCTTTGGACACGCTCTCACTCTTCAATTCAAATGCATCTTGCTTTGGAGGGTGGTCAGAGCTTCAGTTCACCGACGATGGCCATCGCTTTCCAGCGCTATGGATTATGGAGAAGACATTCAAACTCTCCCTCGTGGTCTCAGCATCCCTCGTCCTACCATTGAGCTTCCTCTAGGGTTTACTTGCCAGCGCACTCCAATGATACATAACAGCAAGCTACCAAGAACGCTGGTGAGATGTGCATCATATTATCAACGAACCCACTGCTGCTCCTCTCGCCTATGGTCTCGACCGCGCAGATTCATCCGTCATCACCGTCTACGATCTTGGTGGTGGTACTTTGAATATCCCAATATCAGAGATGCAGAACGGTGTCTTCGAGGTCGAGTCAACCAAGGGTGACACTTACCTCGGTGGAGAGGACTTTGACATTGCTTTAGTCGACCATATCCTAAAGGACTTCCAGAAGGAGTCGGGTATCACCCTCAGTCAAGATCGGATGGCCATCCAGCGAATCCATGAGGCTGCAGAGAAAGCCAAGATCGGACTTTCGTCGACGACCCAGACGGAGATTGACTTGCCGTTCATCACTGCAGACGAGTCAGGTCCCAAGCATATCGACTCGAAGCTCAGCAGAGCCAACTTCGAGGGCCTTGTCGACAAACTCGTCCAACGCACTGTCGAGCCCTGCAAGAAGGCACTTAATGATGCCGGCGTGGAGCCCCATGAAGTTAATGAAGTCATCTTGGTCGGTAGTGTGACTCGTCCGCCGAAGGTCGGCGAGACCGTAAAGAATATCCTCGGACGGGAGCCTAGCAAGAGTGTTAACCCTGATGAGGCGACTGCCATTGGAGCCTCCATTCAAGGTGGCGTTCTCGCCGGCAGTGTCACTGACATCTTGCTCCTCAACGTTACCCCCGGGCCACTCTCCCGTATCGAGACCCTTGGTGGTATCATGACGAAGCTTGTCAACCGCAACACCATCCCTACCAAGAAGTTGCAGACGTTCTCGACTGCGGCTGACAGTCAGACTGCTATCGAGGTCAAGATCTACCAGGGTGAACAACAAGCTCCTCGGTAAGGTTAATTTGAAAGACAAGTCGTATTTAGCACGCGCTGACCGCTTTCTAGACGGCATTGTCACTGTCTCCACCAAGGACAAGTAAGGTCAATCAACGACTATCGCATCCTCGTCAGGTCTTAGCGATAAGGATATTGAGTGCAGGGTATCAGATGCTGAGCGGTATGCCGAATCCGACAAGGCTCGTCGTGCTCTCATTGAGGAGGCAAACAACGTGAATCTGTTTGTTCCGATACGGAGAAAGGTTAGTTCATGGTTATCCCAAGCGTTACTCGGTGCTCATACTGTCGTACTTAGCCATGAACGAGTTCAAAGACCAGCTTCATGCCACAGAGAAAGAGAAGGCCACTGAGCTCGTCGGAGAACTCCGCGAATTGGTGGCCAAGGGCCGGGTTCAGGGACCCCCGTGTGTCCCCCCCACCGTCCCCCCGTTTGCATCCATCCACATCCCCGCTATCCGCATGACCCTGCATTGCATAGATTATGAGAAAAATACCACTACTCACATGTACTCTATCACCGTAAACCTCTTCATGTATTTGAAGAACACCCCACTCAATACATCCACCTCATTATACATCGACTGACCGTCGTCTACAACTCTAAAGTTGCCAAATAGTAGAGTCCGGGATGGGCCTAAATGAGGGACCTGAGTTCGACACTCAGACTCATATACAGTCTATATACATTGTATATCCATCCGATATGTACACTATATATGATGCCAATTATCCATTGTATATTGTGACGAACATGGCACGTATGGTTCCTGGCAATTAATGCAGGCACACCAACTCCACACCGTTGTGGTTTACGCTAAGCGCCCTTCCCGTAATACTTGAGATACCTCTGCGGGACGTCACGCTTAGCGTCTCCGTCGAACAAATTCACGTTTTATTGCATGCATGCGATGCGAATGTGCTTATGATATGGGTTGCGTAAAAAATTCTCGGATTCCGGCAAGTGTACACAATTTGATTTTCGCGTTCCGACGTGTAGTACCTCTAGACACGTATTTAGGCTCCGAGAGCATCCATAACACACGTATGCGAGATGATGCGGACTAAGTAGTACAGCAGGGGCGAGATCTTCAGAAGAGGCGACTACGAGCAATGACAATTCCAGGCCACGATAAAGTGGTCCCCCGGCACGCGTTAGATGATGATATCGACTTGGTGATGTGGCCTCGCTCTTACTAGCTACTTCAAGTACACCATTAAATTACGGTTATCCGAAGGCTCTCCCAGCATGAACCAACGGCGGTCCGGCGCCGAAGAACAGCGAGGACACAATTATAACTAGTGGTACAACACGGGGAAGAAAATAGTCCACGCGTCTCATCACGAGATGTAAGTAAATGTCGGACCAGAAAACGAATAAACCAGAATTTCGCGTAGTGTCTTTGGCATCTAGTCATTTGAATATGCGAATTCAAGGAGAATGAGCGTCAGGTTCTGCCACGAGCGAGCGACATTCCGCACCTAAACCTTTAGAGGGAACGCTTGCGACCAAAATGTTTTTCGCGAACGTGGCGTACGATGCTTTCGCGTCTCATTGTATCTTTGTCTCCTCGGAGTCGGCATCCTAACCATCTGCACGACAAGGGAGCATTGTATGCCATGTCCTTGACGCCGTGGGTAGTGAGATGCTGTGACATACTGGCAGCCGCCCTTGGGATCAGTGCCCCACATGTAGTGCCGTCGTCCCTCATCCATCTGCAAGTGTGTATTTCCGTCTCGTTAGGCGAGACTGATTGAACCGGCAACGAAGACATCCAATTCCGGTGGTAAGCGGGGCTTGTAACGGAAGGATCCCCTGGAGAGGTTCGACGGATAGGTAGCATTTGTACCGGGGGGAAAGGGAAATCTATAGGCTGGAACATCAAATCTGAAGGGACGCCAGCAGGAGTAGGTCGAAGTTGTTGATTGTGTGTACCCATAACATAGTTGAATGGGTTGGTTTGATCAACAAACATCTGGGAGCCATTGTAGTGGGACGTCGAAGGATCTTGGGGGTAATAATATGCGTCATGGACAGGCGAAGAACCGACCTATACAGTCGGTATGCTGCATAAGCAAGCGACGCAAACACGGGACCGCAGGAATTTGCTCACAGTAGAAGAGCATCCATGTAAACCGTTATACGTCAATGAACGGCCAGCGTTGATGGCCGCAGATAGATAGTGGGTACTTGGCGTAACAATTGGCATTGATCCAGAGTGTTGGGGATTGAAAAAGAATTTATGGTATGGAACGGGCTCGTTGGGATTGGGGGACGCGACTGTAAAAGCTCCCGGATCAGGTACTTCATGAACGGGTGGGTAAATAGACGAACAGGCCTGAGTCAGCAAGAAGCTCAGGTCGTCCGGGCCCGGGAGAGGTCTATGATACGCTATTAGCTGAGGCGAGTGGATGGCCATCATGCTCACTCTGAGACCCGCTCGGGAGAGGCCACAAAAGCCAACCCCGGGTGAGAAAAATCTGACCACGCCCCAGTAGGGGAACCAGGGAAACTGATCAGCATCAGCATCATAACGAGCCTGGGTCAGCAGAAGCGTCCATACTCGTCTCGGCAGAAGCCATCGTCGACGGTGTCGGAGTGCTTTGAATATGACATAGACGGTCTCGGACAAGCCCAAGGTTTCGTTCCGTCAAAAAAAGCGCAAAGACGAGGGAGAAGCGTCGGTCTTGGATTATTCAGCGATGGCAAACCTCAAGGCCTCGTGCATCGTGCACCAATGGCGATGTGCTAATGCCACAATAACCCAGATACACTGTGCGCCTCGTGTACTTGGGGTGTACAGGGTCCAGTACAAAAAACGTTGCCAGTGGGGTCGCGCTTGCCGGTGTTTGCCGACGCCGACTATTGTTTCCGTTTCGGTGCCTCGTGTGTGCCCCAGAGTCGGATCCAAAGGTTGCTTAGAGCCTTAGACTCGGACCCATCTGAATCATAGGCCCGCGCCTAAGCAGCCCATCTACTGACCTACTGACAAGACGTCGTCTGATACTAAAACATATGTAGCTGCATTGCTATACGTAGCATCGCCATCATCACCATCTACTACAGACTGTCCGCATCCGAGTCTATTTCAGAGCCATCGGGAAGAAGACCAAGGTATACGAAAACAAGGTCGCAACCCGGACTCCGACGCGTAGTACAGAGCTCGTGGAGCACTCGTTTCGGTCATCCCGAGGTCTGAAACGACACCATACAGACACGCGATGGAATGAAAAAAAAAGACAGGAATGAGAAGGAAAAAACAACAACAAAAGAAAAAGAAGAAAAAAGGAAATTGTGGTGATATATCCTGTTAGATGGGTGGGTAAAAACAACCAAGCAGTGACATCGTCATCAGGCGCAAACGACGAGAGAGAGAAAAAAAGCAGGAGCAAAGCCAACAAAAACACATACGCACGCCATACTCAAAACAAGCACACAAAGTTGCTCGGAAACACGTGTCTTCCAGCCTGCCTCCGCGTATCGTCCAACAACTCCCCGCTCCACCACCCATCCTCGGGCGTATCCGTCACCGCGATGATATCCCCCGCTTGGAAATCAAACTCTTCGTCGATCGTCGCAGAATAGTCGTAGAGCGCCTTGACTGCACGCCGAGAGATTCAGAAATCAGCCCGTGTCATGCAACGTCCCCGGAACCAAGAACACGTACCGTAAAACAAGATCGGACGACCATCGTCCGTATACGCCCCCGTCGGCGGAGGCTGCCCGCGCGGCGCCGCAGGCGACGGCGACCGTCCAATCCCCGGACTCGTCGATCGATACACCGTGGTATTTCCCGGGAACCTCTGCTGCGTCGCATTCGTCGCCACGTGTCCTACGCTCTGATTCTGCTGATGGTACGCAGGTCGCGCCACCGATCCATAGTTGTTGTTGTTGTAATTGGATTGCGGCGGAGGGGCGGCCTGCCCATAGGTCGTCTGCCCGTGATACCCGTCGTTGTAGCCCGGATGCTGAGGTGGGGGGCCGTAATTGTACGGCTGAGGTTGAGCACCGCTGTAGGCGTTGGGCGCCACGATGGCA
This sequence comes from Boletus patriciae, assembly GCA_038093075.1. Lineage (NCBI taxonomy): Eukaryota > Fungi > Basidiomycota > Agaricomycetes > Boletales > Boletaceae > Boletus > Boletus patriciae. The sequence goes on from JBBPRK010000128.1 coordinate 11,294, forward strand.
TAGTCGTTACGCGGTAGCGGTGGCTGTTGCTGCTGCGGATGTGTCAGCGCTCTGCTCGTGTCGTGGTATCCAGGGTAGGGCTGAGGGGGCTGAGGGGGTTGTGTGGGCTGAGGGGGTGGACCGGGTTGAGGGTAATGCGCCGAAGGCTGCCGCTGGACCATCATATCGTGCACCACGCGTCCATCCGGACCCAGCGCGATGCCAACAGGATTGGTTGGCGTCACTGGCCGACGTGAGACCGACATACCACGGTGGATTGCACCGTTGCTGCTGGGTGGTGCGTTCGGTGCGGGAGGACCTCTGTTGTATGGCTGCAGAGCCGTCGGACTGGGGCCTCTCGCAGGCGATGGGGGACGAGCGACCAGCGACTGTGTACCGACCCCCGGATATCCGCCTCTGCTCGTCGGACGCGACACACCCTGATCTTGGTTTTGGTTCACGGCCGGAGGAGATGGTCCGACATATGAATTGGCTCGGCTGCGAGCTTCTCCCGGGAAGGGACGCTGGTACCCACTCACGACTTGCTCCACCGGTATGTTCGACGTCGAAGGCGGTATCGAGGGTGGGGGTGGCGAAACAAACGCAGCCTTGGGCGGGTTGGGCGAGGCTGAGCGCGACGGCGTCTGTGCGAGCGGGTATGACCCAACGACCACCTCTGCAGAGTTACGAAAGTCGCGTGGCGCAGCACTGGCGCTCCCGGTGGTCGAAGGCGTCGACAACGAGTCGCCGGTGCCCTTGCGCGACTCGACAGACGAGGGCGGACCATCCCGACGGATCGTGTTCCTTCTCCCAAGACTACTGGCAGCGGCGGCTGTACTCAGCTCTGCCATCTGCTTGACCAACGGATCCTGTTCTCCCACCGGAGGCGACGTCCGCGCTTGACCGGCCTTTTGTTGCTGAGGATCCTTGGTCGGGTCAACGTCCCACGTGCGATCACCAATGACGAGCTGTGTGTTGGAGACCATCGGGTCAACAGGATCGGCAGCCGAAGCGGGCTTGACGGATGTCGGTGCAATGCTGTGACGTCTCTGAGGTTCTCGATGGGGGGATACGTGTCCGTTGACGCCATTCGCCTGCGACCGAGGACTTGTCGTCGATTTCTGCGTGGCACTTCTCGACAAGGGAGGGGCATCAGCAGGTGTGCCGCGGGATGGAACACTGCTACCACCAGCGCCCACACCAGCGTGGTTGGTGTCGTCATAGGATTCGTCGTCCTGTGGGAGAGAAGAAGAGCGATGGGCTCTCTGTGTCGAGCGGACAAAGTTGGAGGGTCGCGTGGCGACCCGGGATGCTGATACCGGAGGTGCGTCGGTATTCGCATAGTTCACAAACAAGGGGGTTTCAGGGATCAGATTCCCTGTTCCATAATCTCGAACAAAGTTTTCCATATCCTTGTCTGGCTCCAGTTGTTCCAAGGCGAGACGCATTTTCTCGCACGACTGGCGATGAGAGAGGATCAGTACGCCCTGCCGATCTATCGACGCTCGGACCACGCACCTCGTCGTCCGACACACACACGGTCGACACGGCATTGGCATACGCCCACATATTATCCTTCATAAATTCCACCCGCTCCTCCTCGAGATCCTGACACGTATCACAAAACGCCTTCCAATCCTGCTCCCATTTCTGCATCGTCTCCTGCAACACCCTCGTAAACTGCGCATAATCGTTCTCGTTGACCTGCACCGTCTGTTGCGCGCGCTCCAACTTGAGATGAATCTTTTCGAGATCCTTGCCCTGCACGAGCGTCGACTGCGCCGTGTAGGAATTGATGCGCAGACAATCCGACTCGTACTTTTCGCGCGCTTTGCTGGCGTGTTGTTCTCTCGTCTGTTTGACCTTGAACTCCTTCTCGATCGCCGCTTGATACACCTTTTTATGGTGTTGTTGTTTGGATACGAAGGCGCCGACCTGGCCTTCCAGGTCGGTGCGGATCTGCTGCGCGAGTTGTGAATGGAACCCGGCTTGTTTGTCGGTTTCGAGACGAAGCGTGTCGATCGAGTTGCGCAGCTCCCTGTCGATACCACCATGTGATCAGAAGACGGGTCCCAGAGAGTGCGCGAGGAGGAACAAAGTACGCACCCGATCTCGTCCCTTCCGATCGGCATCTTGGCCAGTTTTGCGAGCCGTCTCGCATAGTCTTCCTCGATCGACGATCTGAAGACCAACGTGAGTGCGTGAGGGCAGCCAGCGCGCAGCGGAGAGAGAGAGGGACAAGGCGCGCGCGGGCGACGTACCGTTCCTTCCAAAAGTTGCGCAGTTCCTCCATGGTTCGGGCGGCGCCGCGCATGCGTGCAAAGAGGACGTCGACGCCGCCATCGCCTAACCCCCAAAATGCGTTGCAAAAGTCGAGGCTACGGGGGGAGGTGTCTGGGGACGTCGTGCGGGCATACTTTGCGAGGGAGGTGGTGGATGACTGCCGTCTGGCAGACATGCTGGATTTGCTCGGTCGTCGTGGCTGGTCGAAAACGCAGCAGATGATGCGGCGAATGGGGTGCAACGAGCGCCCGCTGGAGCGTTGTGGCCGTAGATGGGACGAGGTTGTTTGGCGGCGTAGTCCCTCGTGGCAGTGTCTTGGGGCACACTGCCACCATCACGAAGTTCATATTCATCACAGAAATACATATCATTCGCGCGAGATTCGTATAATACAGCACGACGCACGATTAGATGAAAAGTAGGCATACACAAAACAGAATCAAGAATACCTAGCTCGGGGCCCGGACGATTACGCAAGCGGCGCACCGGGGCCCGTGGCCCCCGGAGCTGTTGGTTGGGGAGGACCCTTCTGAGGCGGCTCCACATCCTCGCCTCGGTCTGTCGCGCCGAAAGCGGTTGAACGTATATCCTGCTCGTCCAACGTGCCCAGATAGACCATGTAGCCCAGGAGGAACACCGGGCCGGACAAAATATCCAGGATCCCATAAAAGACCATCTCCGACGTCGGCGAGATGGTATTGCTACCCTCCGAGAGACCCCAACAGATCGGGTAGAGCATCCAGACAAAGGAGATGTACCCAGCGCCCAAAAAGAACCCCACTTTGAATGCACCCGTTCTGAACGCAGCACGCTGGAGCGGCACATGGAGAAGCAGCTGATACCTGGCGTACGGGGAAAGATGTGGCTAAGTCAACGCTACACACGGTCGGCAGACAACTGCGACGCACCAGATGAAAAAGAGACCAAACAAGCCAAAGACAAAGTAGCCCCACTTGTAGGAAGATGGGACGAGCGCGCCGACTAAACCGTTGACGACCAAGAACCAGGAGAAAAATAGAATGGTGAGGATGTAGGGAGTGGCCAAGCGGGTGAACGACAGCAGTGCGAGCAACACCAAGGGTGCATTGATGAACCACTGAATATATCGAACAAACTGGCGCAGAATATGAGAACAACTCCAAGGACAAGACCGAGAACGTACCCAAACCTGGCGGGTAGGACGTGAATCAAACTGTGAGCGAACGAGCGTCCACCCCAAGTCAGATGCCATGGAAAAGTATGCGACAGATGCTACCGCGAGTACGATGACGGGGATGAAGTGGAAAATCCGAATGTGTCTGCGGCTCTATACAGAAAATCAATGAAAAAGCGAGTAGAGGAAAGAGCGGACGTACCGAGAATGTCCATACCAAGGCAGTGAACCAGGAAAGAAGCATGATGGCTAAGACGGCAAAGAGCCAGTTGGAGGCATGAGTGGTGATGTGGGCGTCACCAGCTGGAGGGTTGATCTGGAGAGCATCGTTGCGCCTGGGGTAGATGGGTTGGAAGGCCATGGGGAAGTCGATGAGACAGCAGCGATGTGGGCTTATGAAGGGTTCAGTCAGAGGGGTATGCTGATTCAGTCTCAGAAAATAGGAGAAAATATGTTTCATTCAGTGACGTCACATCTAAAAGCTGACATATCCCAGAAAGGAAAGTCTCCGTCTTCAGCCCAACACATCTGAAAAGTCGTCCCGTCGAAAGACGGTCCGTGTGGGATCTTGTCGCGTGCGGTCGTCCTTGAGCATCCTGCAATACGACATGTCAGCTCGCACGCTTGCACCCACATAGGACAGACTCGCCGTGCATCCACCCGTGCATCCTCGCCCTCGACACCGACCACGGGCCGCGGTGTCTTTGCCTCGATGACCTGCCACGCACGCGTCCTCATCAACGCACGTCCATCGGACCGCACCGCGAGAAGACCGCACTCACATAGTGATTATCGCAGTGTGGACAATACTCGTCGCTCTCCTCGTAGTTGGACATGTCCTTGCGAAACGCCTTTTTGCACTTTTTGCAGGCAAAGGCCATCTCTGCCGTCTTTTGCAGTCGGTGGTCCTGCGCTTCTGCGTGACATTCGGCACAGTCAAACCATTGCTTGCAGCATGGGGCGCGTATCGACACTTATGCGTTCAGGATATGTTTGCTGCAAAGAGTCCGGGTAAACATTGTATGAAGGATATTGAGCTAGAGGCACATTACAGACCACATCGCAAGTGTTCACCTTGGAGACCGACGAGGCTGCAACATGCGAGGAACGCCTCCCATTCAATTACCAAATATAGAAGCTAGCAACGTGAGCTGGTTCCACGGTGCGACCGAAGCCTTGACTATCAAGGTGACATGACAATTCCCATTATTGTCGATCTCGGTGCAGTGACGACCGCGTTTGTGGGTGGACACCTCATCCGAAGCAGTGTCATCAGAAAACGAGCAGCAGACCAATGGTTCATCAAAGCCAAAATGGACCGCAAGGAGGTTATCATAATTTTTGACCTAAAGTGCGTCGTTCGTCTGGTCACGTCTCACTTGCTCATCCATGATTGTCTGTAGACTCGGTGCTGGTCAAGGATGCTCACCTTCAAATCATGTTGGCCAATCATCCCGACCGTGGCAGTTCGCCTTACCTCGCGAGTAAAATCAACGAGGCGAGAGGGAAACGGTGACATTGCATTACATCTTATCTTTTTAGAGCACTACTTGCCACTCGTTCGTCGTCCGTCGACCTTTCAATAATTCAACGATCAGCACTGTCTCAGCTCAGAGTGGGGGACAGCACCTCCCAATCACCTCCCCCTTAGCGATCCATCCCATCTACCTCGGACGTCGGCAGCCTCATCGCCCTCCGTCTTGTCGCTGCAGTTCCAGTCGCCTCGCTTCCTCGGTCTGAATCCCAATACGCCCCCGCCTGCGTTCTCCACGCAAAGACGCGTAGGGTGTTGGTGTCTCGGATAGCACAGAGTTCCCGTCGTCGAACATGGTCAGCCCAAGGACCAGATGCAGATGAAACGAAGCTCCCAAACCGTCACAGTACTAGTGACTCACCGGGATACCGTACACCCCCTCGCACCCGGAATCGCACGTTTCGCATCCCACCCAGCCAGTCTAGGATTCGCCACCTGGTTGTCCCGTCCCGTCCTCGGGACACGAACACCAACACCAATATTTACCAATACTGGTCCCTCGAACGACGATGGACGTAGATCGACCATCGTCTCCACTTCCCATTCCCGTGCTGTTGCTTTGCCCCCCCGTCACAGTAACGCTCAACAATAACAACACCGACGTCGGGGCAACCACACATCAACACCCAGATATGATCCGCCAACCCGTCGTCCAGACACGGACAGACCTCGCAGATCCCTCAATAACGCCAACCGATTCGATGCCCAGTAGCATGATGTACATGCACAACTCGATACGAACTGCGCACTGGCAGTGTGTATGTACTGCGCCTACCGAGAACACCCTTCTCTCATGTGCAGTACGACTGATTAGATATGCCTACAATGTTCGTTTAGCAGAATTGCCGTGTCGTTGGTCCAGCCATTCCCAAATCAAATCCTGTGTGCTTGCTCCATCATCGCCTCCACATCATCTTCATTCCACTTAATCGAGTGCATAGGCGGCACCCCACGGACCTCGAGCTGATGGGAATAGGAATGTGAACTGTTGTTCCCGAAGTCGTTTACGTCGTTCGCAGTCTTCTTCAATTCGTTTCAGGATCTCGCTCCCGAGATGTGCACCGTTGCCATTAAGAGAACACCTCCCTCGCCTCATCGACCCCCGGATCGATGATCCGTTTCGCGAACCACCTCTCGAGTGTGAGTGGTCTTGAAAAGGAGCGGTATGTCAGAGTTGTCATCCGACCGAGACGCACATTCGACGATCTGGCGGGTGTAGCAGTCAACGACAGGATCCACTAGATACAAGTCGGAGTCGATACAAGCCAGGCGAACGGTGAGACTGGATTCACTGGAACCTATCCTCGTTCGCAGTCAGAGGACGCGTCACCGTGATGATGCCCACCTGGCTCCCACGACATCGACATCGACGAAAGTGCAAGTGCATTGTATAGTGAGGGGAAGTCTTTGTCGGATGATACACTCCGAACTTTCGAAGGGACTTGAGCCGGTCGTAGTTGCATGGTAGAGGGTGTTCTCAGGATTGGGCGCTAAGAGGAAGCAATGCATCGCCTTGAGGACCGTCCCCTTGTAGTATACAAGTAAGCTGTAGTAAATTGATTTAGTGTTCAGCGTTTTCCCTCCATCAATCCTCTCGCGGCGTACCTCTGCAAATACGCCGAGTCGAAGCATAGCACCGTCATGTCAAGCGTCGCACCACAAGGATCTGACGGCAATCATCTTCCGCCACATTTGATCATTTCGACGCACGGTGACATTGTCGACGGGCTCGCGTTTCTCCCCGACGGACGACGAGTTGTCACTTGCTCTGCCGAGGAATGGACCAGGGAAGGGAGTGTGAAGGTGTGGAATTTAGAGAACGGGGAGCAAGAAGGGACGTCAATGGAGTACGACTCGCAGAGCGAAATATACGGTCTTGCTGTGACGCGGGATGGCACAAAGATCGTCAGCGGTGACGAAGGTGGGAAGATCAAAGTATGGGACGCTGAATCGCACAGACTTGTCAAGGGATGGACTCGCCCAGAAGGCTGCTTCAGGATTGCCATCTCGCCGGATGATCAACTTGTTGCGGTTGGTGATCGGGCTGTGGCTATTTACACCATGGAAGGGAGACAGGTCGGTCATTCCCTCGGGGTCGACGAGGAGGTTCGGTCCATGGCATTCTCACCCGACGGAAAGAAACTCGCGTGCGGCACCTTTGACGACATTCGCGTGTATGACGTCGACACTGGCTCGCTCATCTTAGAGTACCACCAATCCCCGGTCAACGATGTACTGTGGTCACGCGACGGCAGTAGGCTCTTCTCCGGCTCGAACGACGAGACGATTCGCTGTTGGAACTCCGATACAGGAGAACAAATCGGACATCCGTGGACAGGTCACGCCCAGTCTATACTCTCCCTCTCCCTCTCGCCAGATGGATTGATCCTCGCGAGCGCGTCCTATGATGAAACTGTTCGTTTCTGGGATGCAACGACTGGCAATCCCATCGGACAACATCTGCAACATGACAAGGGAGTCGACGTTGTTCGTTTCTCTCCCTCCGGCGAATTTGTGGCATCAGCAGTGGCGGATGAAAAGATATATTTATGGCGAGTACCTTGGTTGAATTCCGTCGAGAATCGGGTAAGGACGCTCATCAGATGTACCTCAGTGTTCATACTCACCGCTCTCTCTAATAGACAAGCCTTACAAATCTCTACGCGCCGCGCAACAGCGTGCACTGCGCGCAAATGACCCACTTCCATCCACCTCCGCCATACTCTACGCACATCCCCAGCGCTGAGCCAGCGTTGGACCTCAGTTTTGGTGTGAGCATTTGGAAATCACCCATTCCACTCGCTTTCTCATGGTGCCTCAAAGCTATTTCCACCGCTTAAACTCACCGCAGCTGCCCTGGAATGCCCTAGCCCTCCTATATCGAACCGAAATCCCGATGAAAATGACTTTTTGGAAACGTCATCCACGTCTGATGAAGTGGACTTGCAGTACATCCTTCCACATCCCTCTCTCGGGCTCGATGAACGCCAGCGCATATTTGAACAACGACTACGCAAACTGGTACTACATTTCATCTACTGTCCACGTATCATCATCAAGCCATTCCTTGCAGGTGGATCTCGGGACTTCACATGGGCTTCACGTTCCGCACGATCTTAATCTTTCAAGTTTACATCCCATCTCCCCGACCGAATTGGCGAACCCAGCGGGGAGCCAGAAGTTGATGTCAGTATGTCTTCCTATGATCGTTGAATCATCCCTGTTTCTTCGGTGAAAGGGCCGACATGACCATCAATCGTGTTTGAAATAGAGAAGTTGGCTTCTGTAGATTCGTTCAAAGCTGACCTTCACTTCAGGCACGCCACGCAGATCGAGCCCTCGACCTCTGTATTTCGTTCCACACGCAACGGGGACCCTAAAAAGACCCGCAAGGTCGATAGAATCAAGCAAAAACTCGTCGCCATGCTTCGTGAGCCACTTCATCGCACCAACCACACGCGACTGACCATCGTGCACGCAGGTGAGATAGGTTTCAGAGTACCAAAAGACCGGCTCCCATGGTCCACGCTCGAAGGAGAGCTGGAAAAGCAAGGGTATACCATCCACAATTGGCCACAAGGAGTGCCTCGCGAGAGAGATAAAGGAGTGTACAGTCTGAGTGCCGAGGAAGCGGACAAGCTTTACCACGCGCTCTTCTCGGACGAACGGCGCCTCCAGTTCGTTCGTCGCTACGGTGGTATGTTCTTGTAACATGAGTCGTTTCTCGCTAACGTTCTTGTAGAGAATGGCGAAAGGATCGCACCGCTGCCCTACACCGTGGCCCTTCATTCGGACGGCACGCACGAGAGCAATGATCCTTGCATGCCGACGGGAGGCAGGCAGCCGAGGTTCAAAGTGACCACACAGGAAGGATACAATGTGGAACGGCCGCAGAAGAAACGGCGCGTGTGAGGTGAATTCTGCACCGTCGGTCGTGATGCACGAGACGCGGAACAATGCGTGGTGTGTAGGATTTCGAGTGCATACATTGGGTTGTCCGATAGGTCCGAGCTTTTTCCATCCATCAACACTGCTGAGCGTGCGTATGTTCGTCATGCTTACCCTCCAGTTGGCCGCCCCAACTGTATATATGCGACATGACCAATTGTACTGTAACAACCCCCTTTTCTGAATGCGAAACTTGGTCTTTCCCCTGTCCACATTGTAGATGAATGCTCCGTCCCAGAAGTCCCGTTACTGAATACAATTGTCACGCCATCGGATGTGTCGACGCAGGCCGTCGCGACGAACATACCTCATGATTCCTGGTGATATCAATAGCATGCCCAGTCCATTTGGGATGTGCGGGGCCTTTGTTGCGGATGAAGACGCCCGGGGTCACCACTCGGCAAACACCAATTAATCGGTTCTTGGTGCCCACCCGCAGCTGTCCTGATGGCTCAGAGGACACACTGCTCATCGAACGCGACCTCGCTACCGGAGGGGCATACCATTCCACCCCAATCGCAGGTATTTCTACGATCAGCATTGTGTTATCGCTGACTACCTCTCTAACACACTCGCACACCATCTCCGAGTCGAGGTCGAGTGGACCCTCACGTTCTGTGTTCGTGCCTCGGGGCCCTTTCACCACCCTCTAGTAGCCCTTGGACGAAACATCAAGTTCTGCCGCTGCTCAAACTCTTAAATTTCAAGCGCGACCCCCCGTCGTGAGGACGTTTGACAAATTGGCACGGTCCATGGTACGGTTTGGCGAGGTCAAAAAGGCACCTTTCAACGTTTCAACCCCCAGCCGGCCACGACAAGGGAGACACCACCGGTCTGTTAGGCTTTCATGCACACGTTTACTGCTTTGTAGCAACAGATCCGAGTGCTTAGTGCCGTGCGCAACGATCGCACGATATCACTGGCAACAGTACTACAACACCAGAGAGCGAATTTACATGACGTACATGGACAACTCGATATGAACTGCGCAGTGTATATGTACTGTCCGCTTGCCGAGAACATCCTGCTCTCATGTGCAGTACGATTGACCAAACAATTTTCGATTAGCAGAATTGCCGTGTCGTTGGTCCAGCCATTCCCAGATCAAATCCTCAGTGCTTGCTCCATCATCGCTTCCACATCACCCTCATTCCACTCAATCGAGTGCAGAGGCGGCACCCTACGGACCTTGAGCTGATGGGAATGGGAATGACGCGAAGAAAGAATGACCATGGGACTTTCTGGCTGCGTTTGAACCCACCGTCGTTCCCGAAGCTGTTTATGTCGTTCGCCGTCTTCTTTGGTTCCTTTCAGGATCTCGCCGCCCGAGATGTGCATCGTTTCTAGAGCCGGGCTCGTGCGAGGAAGGTGGGGCGAACGCGGATACAGAGGCTGCGGACGTCGTGGTAGCTTGGGGTTGCCGTTAAGGGATCACCCCTTGCCTCATTCACCCCCAGGCCGACCTGCTGTGGATCGATGATCCGTTTCGTGAGCCACTTTGTGGGTGTGGGCGGTCTTGAAAACAGACTTGTTTCGTGGTCGTGAGATTAGGAGGGCCCTGCCGTCCGACCGGCGACCGGCGACGACACATTCCATGATCTGACGAGTGTGTTTGATGAAAACCTGGTAGAATGAAAGGAAAAAAATCTAGTCAACGAATGAATCCACTAGACAGAAGTCGGAGTCATCGACACATTGTACAAACCAGGTGAACGGCGAGACCGGAACCTATCCTCGTTCGCAATCAAAGGACGCGTCACCGTGATGATGCCCACCTGGCTCGCACGACCACGATATCGACGAAAGGGCAAGTGCATCATTTAGTGAGGGGAAGTCTTCGTCGGATGATACACTCTAAACTTTCGAAGGGACTTGAGCCGGTCCGACTATTTGCATGGTAGGTGTTCTCAGAATTGGGCGCTAAGAGGAAGCAATGCATCGCTATGAGGACCGTCCCCTCGTGGTATACATGTAAGCTGTAGTAAATTAATTTAGTGTTCAGTGTTTTCCCTCCATCGACCCTCTTGCATACCTCTGCAAATACGCCGAGTCGAAGCGTAGCACTGTCATGTCAAGCGTCGCACCACAAGAATCTGACGGCAATCATCCTCCGCCACTGCATCTGATAATTTCGACGCGCGGTGACATTGTCGACGAGCTCGCGTTTCTCCCCGACGGACGACGAGTTGTCACTTGCTCTGCCGGGGGATGGACCCCAGGAAGGTGTGTGGAGGTGTGGAATTTAGAGAATGGGGAGCAAGAAGGGACGACAATGGAGCACGACTCGGACTCGGAGGGCGAATTATACAGTCTTGCTGTGACGCGGGATGGCATGAAGATCATCAGCGGTGACGAAGGTGGGAGGATCAAAGTGCGGGACGTCGAATCGCACGAACTTGTCAGGGAATGGACTCACCCAGAAGGCTGCTACCAGATTGCCATCTCGCCGGATGATCGACTCATTGCTGTTGGTGAACGGGTTGTAGGTATTTACACCATGGAGGGGAGACAGATCGGCCATTCCATCAAGGTCGGCGGGGCTGTTTTCTCCATGTGTTTCTCTTCCGACGGAAAGAAACTCGCATGTGGCGCCTTTGTCGAAATCCGCGTGTATGACGTCGACAGCGGCACACTCATCCTTGGTCCGCTAAAGGGCCACCAATATTCGGTCAATGATGTGCTGTGGTCACGCGACGGCAGCAGGCTCTTCTCTGGCTCAAGAGACAAGACGATTCGCTGTTGGAACTCCAATACAGGAAAACAAATCGGGCAAGCGTGGACAGGTCACGAGGACAGCGTACTCTCCCTCTCCCTCTCGCCAGATGGATCGATCCTTGCGAGCGCGTCGTGGGACAAAACTGTCCGTTTCTGGGATGCAACGACTGGTCTCCCCATCGGACAACATCTACAACATGACAAACTAGTCCTCGCTGTTCGTTTCTCTCCCTCCGGCGAATTCGTAGCATCGGCAGGACAGGATGGAAAGATATATTTATGGCGGGCACCTTGGTTGAATTCCGTCGAGAATCGAGTAAGGACGCTCATCAGATTTACCTCAGTATTCATACTCACCGGTCTCTCTAACAGACAAGCCTTGCAAATCTCTACGCGCCGCGCTACAGCGTGCACCGCGCGCAAATGACCCACTTCCATCCACCTCCGCCATACTATACGCACATCCCCAGCGCTGAGCCAGCGTTGGATCTCAGTCTTGGTGTGAGCATTTGCAAATCACCCATTCCACTCGCTTGCTCATGGTGCCTCAAAGTTATTTCCACCACTTCAACTCACTGCAGCTGCCCTGGAACGCCCTAGCCCTCCTATATCGAACCCAAATCCTGATGAAAATGACTTTTTGGAAACCTCATCCATGTCTGATGAAGTGGGCTTGCAGTACATCCTTCCACATCCCTCTCTCGGGGTCGAGGAACGCCAGCGCATATTTGAACAACGACTACGCACACTGGTACTACTTTCTTCTACTGCCCACGTATAATGATCAAGCCATTCCTTGCAGGTGGATCTCGGGACTTCAAACGGGCTTCACGTTCCGCACGATCTTATTCTTTCAAGTTTATATCTCATTCCCCGGACCGAATTGGCAAACATAGCAGAGTCGTGTCAGAGCTTGATGTCAGTCCGTCTTCTTATGATCGTTGAATCATCCCTATTTCCTTGGGTTCAAGCGCCGACATGACCATTTATCGCATTTAGAGGCTTTAGCTTCTGTAGATTTGTTCAAAGCTGACGTTCACTTCAGGCACGCCACGCAGATCGAGCCTTCGACCTCGGTATTTCGTTCCACGTCCAATGAGGACCCTAAAAAGACATGCAAGATCGATAGAATCAAGCAAGAACTCGTCGCCATGCTTCGTGAGACAACCCATCGCACGAACCACGCGTTCAATCGGCTGACCATCGTGCACGCAGGTGAGATAGGTTTCAGAGTACCGAAAGACCGGCTCCCATGGTCCACGCTCGAAGGAGAGCTGGAAAAGCAAGGGTACGCCATCCACAATTGGCCACAAGGAGTGCCTCGCGAGAGAGATAAAGGGGTGTACAGTCTGAGTGCCGAGGAAGCGGACAAGCTTTACCACGCGCTCTTCTCGGACGAACGGCGTCTCCAGTTTGTTCGTCGCGACGGTGGTATGTTCTTGAAACATGAGTCGTTTCTCGCTAACGTTCTTGTAGAGAATGGCGAAAGGATCGCTCCGCTGCCCCACACCGGAGCCTTTCATTCGGACGGCGCGGACGAGAGCAATGATCCTTGCATGCCGACGGGAGGCAGGCAGCCGAGGTTCAAAGTGACCACACAGGAAGGGTACAATGCGGAACGGCCACACAAGAGACGGCGCGCGTGAGGTGAATTCTGCATCGTCGGTCGTGATGCACAAGAGACGCGGAACAATGCGTGGTGTGTAGGATTTCGAGTGCATATATTAGGTTGTTCAATGGGTCCGGGCTTTCTCAATCCATCAACACTGCTGAGCGTGTGTATGTTCATATTTCTTCGTCATGCTTACCCTCCAGTTGGCCGTCCCAACTGTATATATGCGATATGATCAATTGTACTGTAACAACCCCCTTTTCTAAATGCGAAGCTTGGTCTTTCCCCTGTCCGCATTGTAGATGAATGCTCCGTCCCAGAACCCCGTTACTGAATACAAACGCCACGCCACCGAATGTATCAAGCGTCGTGACGAACATGTCTCTCGATCCCTGGTGGCATCAATTCAGTCCGTTGATCCAAAAAGATGTGCAAGGCCCTTACTGCGGGTGAAGATGCCTGGGGTCACCACTCGGTGCCCACCCGCAGCAGTCCTGATGGCTCAGAGGACACAGTCCTCATCGAACGTGTGCTCGCTACCGGAGGGGCATACCATTCCGCCCATATCGCTGATATTTTTGCACGTTACCGACGTGCTCTGCCCAGCTTGGGCCGAAGGCGACACGGGAGCTTCTGACAATGTGAGTATAGTAGCAGGAAGTCGTACCAAGGCCACCCAACGACTCGGACGCAACACAACCCGAGGTCGAGTGTGCGAGGCTGTAATATACGAAAAGAATTGAATGGCGATGATGAGTCGCAGCACAAGCCGCCGCTGCCAGACGCTATGACGCTGTGCAAGCCTGTTCAAACGTTCACCTACGGGGCAATGTGGCAAGCGATCGTCAATTGACGTGGTGGTGTAACTTGAAAAGGCTGCGGAGCAGTTAGCCGTTATCGAACTTTTCCGACTCGGAGGTGGTGCGAACTGGCGCGGATTTCGGTTTCATGATGGCGGTGCGATGGAACCGCTTCGGCAGTCACAAAAGTGTCATGGATAATGGTGGCAGTGGGGTTTCAGTTGGATCGATGCCGGTGCAACAAGCGAGGTGGCGAGGCAAGGTGCGCTGGTGCGCGAGTGGTCGACGACGGCTAATGGAGTCGATCAGCAATCCCCCCAAACAACGGAGACGTACCAGAACCACTCGAAGCACCCGAATAAGTCCCCACAAACACGGCGCGCACGCTGAGCACGAGGGGCAATGGACCGGGCATGCGAGTTTTGAAGGTACCTCAGTCACAGCTACCTAATTGTACCTATACCATCCATTGAGACACCCATCCTAACTGCAACAATTGAAATCACGATATGGGACATCTTCAGCCACTTTTGCTACTTTTTCCCATTGAGATGCCTGATCACAAGTGCCAAAAGTGATGTACAAGTCGGATCCAAGAAAACGAGTGGCACTTACGCGCCTTGCGCCTCAACGGGACAAAGTGCCGAAAAGGTATGGATAAAGACCGGATAAGGCCGGATAAGGGTGTGCGCAAATTACTGACGGACTCACCCAAATGGCCGCCCCACTGCTGGGATTGCCATCCCGCCGGATGATCGACTCATTGCGGTTGGTCACCCTTGGATGGTGGCTCTTTACACCATGGAAGGGTGCCAGGTCAAAAATCCCATCAGGGTCGGCGAAACAGTGTACTCTATGTCCTTCTCTCCTGATGGAGGGGAACTCGCATGCGGTACTGGCTGCGACATCCGCATGTATCACGTCAAGAGTGGCATACTCGTCCTTGGTCCGTTAAAGCTCCGCCATGGGCTCTTTGACATGGTCCCCAATGTTGTGTGGTCACGCGACGGCAGCAGGCTTTTCTCTGTCTCGAACAAGACGATTCGCTGCTGGCATTCCGCCACAGAGGAACAAATCGGGCATCCTTGGACAGGTCGCACCGGCTGGATATGCTCTCTCGTCCTCTCCCCAGATGGATCGATCCTTGCGAGCGCGTCGCAAGATAAAATCGTTCGTTTCTGGGATGCAGCTACTGGAACCCCCATCGGACAAGGTCTAAACCACGATAAACGAGTCGACGCTGTTCGTTTCTCTCCTTCCGGTGAATTCGTAGCGTCAGCAGGATACGATGAAGGGATAATATATTTATGGCGAGTTCCTTGGTCGAATTCTATCAAGGATGGGGTAATTACGCCATTTATGTATGTGTTGGCACTAGCACTTACCTTGTTGCAGGCGAGTCCAACCCTTCCTGGAATTGATTTTCTACCGGGTTTTGATTTTTTATATGCGAGCGTTTCCTCGATAGGGCCGTTTGTTTGATCGCTCATAGTTCTATGTAACCATCTCCCCTAGCTCGTCCTATTGCACCCTCAACACCACCTCATTCCTCCTCCATCCCCCCGCCGGCGGTGGAATTACACTCTCAGACGACCACCATTGGGTATGTTACTTTGCTATATGTTGTACGATGCATCTGATATTGTTGCTCGGTTCAAATCAACTCCCGTTAGCATCGATTTACCACCGCCACCCGATCTCACACCCCATATCATCAGAATAAAAAGTCAGTATTCGGCAGGGGAAGTTTTGGTGATGTGTATAAATGTCATTACTATGCCAGTTCGACGCCAATGGAGGTTTGGGTGTGGTTTACAGCTTGTCGTTGCCTTGTATTCACCCCCTTCAGGCTGCAGTAAAGGCGTTTCGATTCGGTTTCACAATAGAAGGAGATGCGGGCAATAAATCTATCAAGGTAATCATTTGTGTCACAACAAAAAGTATGTTCTACTCTACCTTGTAGATGCTCCGTGAAGAGCTTGGAGACTAAAGCATGGCAACATATGGGTTTGGGATGGGTGGCACGATGCCATTGGTGTCGGTGTGGATGCCCAATGAATCCATTCACAGGCTCTTAGTAATGTATGATGACAATCTAGGCGTGGTACAACGCCTCCACTTTGTGCGTCTGCTCCATGTTTCCCTACTTTCTCGACGTCTGACCTCCCACGATAGCTACTCGATATTGCCAATGGGCTACACTGTCGTGGGTCGTTGTTATCATTCGAAGCGCTGAAAAGAACAACGTACCGCAGTGCATTCTTTCCCAATCGTCCACGGTGACCTGAACTGCGTGCGTCAGTATAGAACATCGGTGTCATGTTTGTCTAAACATAAGACAGAATAACGTGCTTCTTGACGCAGATTACACAGCTCGCTTAGCGGATTTCGGCTATGCTTCTTTGGTGGGGAATATCCCCGAAGCACTTGCTTATCTCCAATGGCCCACCGCACGACCAGGTGCATTGCGCTAGATCGCACCAGAGCAGGTTGATCCAGAAGAGACGTTCAGCCGGACAACCAAGACCGATATATACTCATTTGGTTGTGTCGCTCTCCAGGGGAGTTCGCTGGACTCAGATCCCAGGCCCATACTAATCTCCTTGCAGATTTTGTCCGGAAAATGACCATGGTCGGAAGTCCGGGAAGACTCGGCCGTCGTGTTACGCCCGGCGAGGGGACACAAACCAGGCCGACCACAGTCTCGAACAATTGACGACTCGCAATGGGGTTTCATTCAAGATTGCTGGTCACCAATGGAGGAGCGCCCTGCTGCGGAGGTGATAATACCCATCATTCAATGGTTCTTGAGCCAATGCCCGCAGTCCCCTCTCCTCGTTGATTTACTTCGGTCGTGGTCAGGCTTGGGGCCGCGGTGTCGTCAGCCGGGCCACCACAGAGGGCTTAGGTAGAGCTGTCGATAACGAAAAGGATAATGGGTGCGTGACGACGATTATCTCGGTCCGGTCCATTCATACCGACGCTTCGGTATTTCAGCCACCCACTATGGCCATGCCTTGTTCTGATCAGTGATGGCCGTAGCACCTCTAGACACGTATTTAAGCTCCGAGAGCATCCCTAATACACGTATGCGAGATGGAGACTAAATTGTACGGCGGGGCGAGATCCTCAGAAGACCCTGAGGCGACGGCACGTGTAGGGTACACTACGAGCAATTCAATTCCAAGCCACGATAAGGTCGTCCCCTCGGCACGCGTTAAACGATGATATCGACTTGGTGATATAGCAGCCTCGCTCTTACTGGCCACTTCAACTGTCCGCATCCGAGTCTATTTCAAGGTGAGCGGGAAAAAGACCAAGGTGTACGAAAACAGGGTCGCAGCCTGGACCGCGACGCGTAGTACAGAGCTTGTGGAGCACTCGTGTGGTCATCCCGAGGTCTGAAACGACACCATACAGACACGCGATGGAATGGAAAAAAAGACAGGAGGAATGAGGAGGAAAAAACAACAACAAAAGAAAAAGGAAAAAAAAGAAATTGTGGTGATATATCCTGTTAGATGGGTGGGTAAAAACAACCAAGCAGTGACATCGTCATCAGGCGCAACGACAAGAGAGAGAGGAAAGGAGAAGCAAAAAGGAAAGCAAAAGAAAAGATACATGCGCGCGCCATACTCAAAACGGGCACACAAAGTTGCTCGGAAACACGTGTCTTCCAGCCTGCCTCCGCGTATCGTCCAACAACTCCCCGCTCCACCACCCATCCTCGGGCGTGTCCGTCACCGCGATGATATCCCCCGCTTGGAAATCAAACTCTTCGTCGATCGTCGCAGAGTAGTCGTAGAGCGCCTTGACTGCACACCGAGAGATTCAGTAATCAGCAACGCCCACAAGACACGTCACAACCAAGAAACGCACCGTAAAACAAGATCGGACGACCATCGTCCGCATACGCCCCCGTCGGCGGAGGCTGCCCGCGCGACGCCGCAGGCGATGGCGACCGTCCAATCCCCGGACTCGTCGATCGAAACACCGTGGTATTTCCCGGGAACCTCTGCTGCGTCGCATTCGTCGCCACGTGTCCCACGCTCTGATTCTGCTGATGGTACGCAGGTCGCGCCACCGATCCATAGTCGTTGTTGTTGTAATTGGATTGCGGCGGAGGGGCGGCCTGCCCATAGGTCGTCTGCCCGTGATACCCGTCGTTGTAGCCCGGATGCTGCTGAGGTGGGGGGCCGTAATTGTATGGCTGAGGTTGAGCACCGCTGTAGGCGTTGGGCGCCACGATGGCATAGTCGTTACGCGGTGGCGGTGGCTGTTGCTGCTGCGGGTGTGTCAGCGCTCTGCTCGTGTCGTGGTATCCAGGGTAGGGCTGAGGGGGCTGAGAGGGTTGTGTGGGCTGAGGGGGTGGACCGGGTTGTGGGTAATGTGCCGAAGGCTGCCGCTGGACCATCATATCGTGCACCACGCGTCCATCCGGACCCAACGCGATGCCAACAGGATTGGTTGGCGTCACTGGCCGACGTGAGACACATACCACGGTGGGTTGGACCGTTGCTGCTGGGCGGTGCGTTGGGTGCGGGAGGACCTATGTTGTATGGCTGCAGAGCCGTCGGACTGGGGCCACTCGCAGGCGACGGGGGACGAGCTACCAGCGACTGTGTACCGACCCCGGATATCCGCCTCGGCTCGTCGGGCGCGACACACTCTGGTTCACGACCGGAGGAGAGGGTCCGACATACGAATTGGCCCGGCTGCGAGCTTCTCCCGGGAAGGGACGCTGATACCCACTAAGTTTTGCGAGCCGTCTCGCATAGTCTTCCTCGATCGACGGTCTGAGGACCAACCTGAGTGCGTGAGGGCAGCCAGCGCGCAGCGGAGAGAGAGAGGGACAAGGCACGTGCGGGCGACGTACCGTTCCTTCCAAAAGTTGCGCAGTTCCTCCATGGTTCTGGCGGCGCCGCGCATGCGTGCGAAGAGGACGTCGACGCCGCCATCGCCTAGCCCCCAAAAGGCGTTGCAAAAGTCGAGGCTACGGGGGGAGGTGTCTGGGGGCGTGGTGCGGGCATACTTTGCGAGGGAGGTGGTGGATGACTGCCGTCTGGCAGACATGCTGGATTTGCTCGGTCGTCGCGGCTGGTCGAAAACGCAGCAGATGATGCGGCGAATGGGGTGCAACGAGCGCCCGCTGGAGCGTTGTGGCCGTAGATGGGACGAGGCTGTTTGGCGGCGTGTGGCAGTGTCTCAGGGCACACTGCCACCATCACTCAGATCACAGAAATACATATCATTCGCGCGTGATTCGTATAATACAGCACGGCGCACGATTAGATGAAAACGAGTACTCAAACAGAATCAAGAATACCTAGCTCGAGGCTCAGACGATTACGCAAGCGGCGCACCGGGACCCGTGGCGTCCGGAGCTGTTCTGAGGCGGCTCGACATCCTCGCCTCGGTCTGTCGTGCAGGAGAAAAATAGAATAGTGGGGATGTAGGGAGTGGCCAAGCGGGTGAAAGGCAGCAGTGCGAGCAGCACCAAGGGTGCATTGATGAACCACTGAATATATCGAACAAACTGGCGCGCAGATCTGATCTGAGAACAACTCTAAGGAGAAGAACGAAAACGTACCCAAACCTGGCGGGTGGGGCGCGAATCAAACTCTGGGCGAACGAGCGTCCACCCCAAGTCAGACGCCATGGAAAAGTAAGCGACAGATGCTACTGCAGGTATGCTGATTCAGTCTCGGAAAGTAGGAGAAAATATGTTTCATTCAGTGACATCACATCTAAAAACTGACATATCCCAGAAAGAAAAGTCACTGTCGTCAGCGCAACACATCTGAAAAGTCGTCCCGTCGAAAGACGGTCCGTGTGGGATCTTGTCGCGTGCGGTCGTCCTTGAGCATCCTGCAATACGACATGTCAGCGCGCATGCGTGCACCCGCCTAGAACAGACTCGCCGTGCGTCTACCCGTGCGTCCTCGCCCTCCACACCGACCACGGGCCGCGGCGTCTTTGCCTCGATGACCTGCCACACACACGTCCTCGTCAGCGCACGCAAATCGGACCGCATCGCCGAGAGGACCACACCCACATAGTGATTATCGCAGTGCGGACAATACTCGTCACTTTCTTCATAGCTGGTCATATCCTTGCGAAACGCCTTTTTGCATTTTTTGCAGGCAAACGCCATCTCTGCTGTCTTCTGCAGTCGGTGGTCCTGCGCTTCTGCGTGACATTCGGCACAGTCAAACCACTGCTTACAGCATGGGGCGCGTATCGACACCTGTGCGTTCAGGATATGTTTGCTGAAAAGAGACCGGGTAAACGTTTTATGAAAGGAATCGAGCTAGACGTTACAGACCACATCGTAAGCATTCACCGTGGAGACTGGGAAAATTAGGCTTCGTCATGCCAAGGGATGCATCGCCACTCGGCTGGGACCGAAGGACCGATTTTGGTCTCACGTGAGGTAGGTTCACACTCAGATTTAACTCCGACTGCTTTTCTGGGCTCGCAACCCCTGGATGTCATTTCCAGATCGGGCAGGCCACCAGGGGTTGCCGAGCCCGCCACCGCACATATTTTTCGGGGGACTAAAAGTTCGTTCGAGCTCGAGTTGGTATAGACGTGACCGTAGAGTACCTAGGTAACTTGTACGCTAGATCCAACCAGGTCCATTCTACATGACCATAGGAGAACAGCGTAATGATCATCTACCACTCGCTTTCGATCTCTCCATTGGGCATTGGCTTACCGACCTTGACGACCCGCCGAGACAAGGCACGATATGACCCACACACTTATACAACCATATACCTCACCCATGTTGTGTTGCTGACGAGAATCTACTTGCGTTTGTCGTTGTACTTGAGCTGAGCGGGCGAGTCAATGGTACGGCGCAGCGAAGTCTGAGAGTCTCCCCCTCCGTGTAACAAGGAACCGGGAAACCATGAACTTGTCGTGATCATCTGGTGCACGAGGCGACCCAAAGTTGATCGAGGCGATGAAGTTGAACGCGGTGATGCTGACCATCGTGACCAACAGCGCTCGGAGAATGTGTTGTGAGAACAAACACTGGGGCGAATTCCGGTTGTCTACCATTCCCATGAGGAATAGATTTTGGAAGCACTGTCACGTCTTCTGTACGGCGAGCGTCCCGGAATCAGTTCGATCTCCTTTGTGAGGCCCTGACCCGAGCTGTACTTGAGTAAATTGACGGGGCTGCTATCCATGAGCTGCGCATCGGTGTGGGGGCCTGTTCACCACTTGGACCTACGACAGCAGGGTCGCAGTTGACATAATCTGTCAAATCGTAAACGGGGCCGTCGTAGATACCGAGGGAGTATCCAGAGCTCGCCATGCGGACAGTTCTTGAGGAGTGTACCCAACACGGCTATTCCAACGCATGATGGTCATGCTTTCAAAGTACCAGTCAGGACGTGAATCATTGGTGATGGCACGAAAGTCGTGGTGTTACGCATTGACATCCGTCACGTTCGCCGCGCTAAGTTGTACCCACGGAGTGACCGAACCAGAAACGCCGTTACAAAGCGTGCTGACCTGCCATGACAGTGGAAAAAAGTTGAAGGCAAAGAAATAAAAGACGTACCTGAACAGGGAATAGATTGGAAGCATCTAGACCGCCATACTCCAAGACGGTCTTCGAAGGGATAACAGTGACGACTCGCGTATGCGTCGCCGAGACTGGCGTGAGGTCAAACGCCTCGCCACAAATTGCAGTGTAGATGTTGTTTGGCGAGTTCGAGTAGGTATGCGATGCGAGCTCCGAGGTGCTGAAGATGTGCTCCGACGGTCGGACAAACGACAAGCCCAATAATTGCGATGACGAAAACCGCACAAGCGCAGATGAACCAAATGATGAAATTGAGCGCGAGCTTCTCCCGCGAATATCCTGACGTTTCATTCGGCCGAACCGCTTGAGGAAAGGGGGCGGGATCCACCAGGTTAGGACCCAGCAGAGGAGGACCCAGCGCCGACGTACCGAGGTCTCCTTGACAACCTCGGTCGTCCCGTTCTCCACGATCTCGCCCGCCGAGCCTCTTTAACGATCAGTCCTTCCTTATCGACGTTCTGGACGTGTTTCTCGAGGGCGCGTAAGATTCGAAACCGTAGTTAGAGCTGGTCTCTTCCCGATTGGATGTTAGTCGACTCCTGTTGTCGAAATCGTCAGAACGGACCGATTTACGGTCTTCGTATTCGTCGTCGTAAAATTCACCACGCTGGAATGGAGATGCGTTGGCCACGAGTGAGACGTGTGCCTGGGAGGACGCTTGGTTGGATGGGTCCGCGTGGTCGTCTGGGGGAGACCCGGAGATGCGTAGGGAGCGTACGGGTCGCCTATTGAGCGAACATCAATGCCAGCTTCTGCCTCTGCATCGCGGAGGCGGTTTCGTTTCTGCTCCTCTACATCATGGGCACGAATACGGTCCTCCAGGGAGGTTGAATGCGGCTTGAGACAGGAAGACCTAAGTGATGAATAAAATGGTGAGAATCTTAGTAGCGCGTGACAGATAGGAACTCGATAATCACCTTGGATTCACATAGCGTTCGACCCGAGGGAGGAAAGGGTTTGGGCCTTCATCCTTCTCCCGGTCTTGCTCTTCGACGAAGGCGGCATCCTCGCGGAGCGCTGGAAGCTGCTTGATGGTGCCTTTACAGCGCGTCAACGAGGCACGCATTGGCTTGACGGGTTGCTGTGCGGAGACGATGGTGTCCTCGTTCTTGGGGTGCGCTTGGGTCGCGATACCGGGGTTTAGGGAATCAAGGATACGGTCGAGGAAACCCTCGGAGAAATAAATCACGGAGCCATTGGAGGGGTTGACAGAAAGTCATCTGGGGGGGACCCGGGGACGCGCAGAGAGCGTACAGGTAACCTATTGAGCAAACATCGATGCATGAGGTCCTCGATTCTGGGTAGGCTGGGTGGAGGCGCTGACAACGCTGGTGATGAGGGAAGATGAAGATGAAGGCTTATTATCTGAGGGGTAGTTGGAAGGGGGGTATCGAGAGATTTTGGGGTGCACCGTTTTGGGTGGCGATGGATAGCGCTGACCGTACGACGGCGAAGGACTGAGATTAAATTGGGCAGCGAGGGGGTGGGCAGTGGGTGGCGGCGTCGACTTCTTCGTCAATGGCAGGGTGTGGGTAGGGTCGAAATCCTTGCGGATTATGTCCCCGAACTTTCTGACGGTGATGGAATCGACGTTCAGCTCCCGCTCGAGGTACTCGCACATCTCTCACTCCACCTGGTTGATTCTCTCGCAACTGGAATACCCCTTGAGTGACGAGAGACCACGACTTGTTGAAGTACATACTGTTGTAAATAACCTTCGAGGCGAGCATGAAGACCGATACAAATAGTCGGTGACCTGGTGATTCCCGAGCGGTAGGAAAACGAGCATTGGACCTTGAGGCGCTGTGTAAGGTGAAATATGGTAATTCCACTATCGAGTCGAACGAGGATGGGGTGCTCTGGGCACGTAAAGAGGTGCGTGATGAAACGCGTGCAGTTATGATGTTTGCTTGTGGCCATAGTTATAGGGTTTAACACAGGTGACACCGCGGGTCGGCCAGCCAACAGGATGAACCCATGGTGTGGAAACACCCGCGCATCTGTAAAAATTACTCTTACAATATAGCACTATGTAGTCTACAGAGCACTTGTAGCTCTATCGACTGCCCCCCATTTTATAGCACTATATAGCACTCTTGTAGCTACTCCAAACTCTACAAATCACTACTATAGCAAGCCATAGTGAGGATAGTAATTGTTAATTCATGCTACATAGAACAATGTAGTACTTGCAGCACTGTACCCGTGCCCGTACCCATGGGCACACAATGATTGCAACTGAGACTCAGCTCACATTACAATCGAGGATGAGGAAGACAGCGACTGTGCTTACCGTGCGCATACAATGCTGTCGTCGTCATCACATGCGGAGGGGCAGATAAGGTGGGTGAGGGCGACACAATGGTGGCACACTGTCATCATCAGCCTTTTGGGTAACGGGGCGTTGTGGGTGGCTGGGAGGGGTCAGCGAGCCATTGGGGGTGATGGGCCACTCACCCACACTGGCGGTATTGTTTTTTTTGACTTTTTGGGTACAGGAGGTGGTGACAGGCGGCGGGTGTGCTTTTCGAGTGCTGTTGGGTGGCTAGGAGGGGGTCAGTAATTATGGGGGGTGACTGGGTACCTACTGGCGTGATGGGGTGTGGTGGTGGACCTGCCGGCGTGCTCGCAGCACATTTTGGGTGCCAGCAGGTGACTGGGAGGGGGTCAGCCAGGTATGGGAGTGGTGGGAGGCACTTACTCGCACTGGTGGCTTTTTTTTTGGCCTTTTGGGTGATAAGGGTAGTGACGGGCTGCCAGCGCCCTCGCGCGCACATTTGGGTGGATGGGTGGAAGGGTTAGCGGGATATTGGAGGTGATGTGCCACTCACCCGCACTGGCAGTTTTTTTGGCCTTGTGAGTGATGGGGGGCGACGGGCTGTCAGCACACTCGCCGGCACATTCAGGTGGGTGACTGGAAGGGGTCAGCAGCATCAGCAAATTAGACAATTCCTTTTTCAAGTTTTTTTGCACTTATTTACACTTTCTCAGTTCTAACAAAGCCTCAGAAATAGGAAACAAGGGAATGATAAGTAGAAAGGCAGATAAAGTGGAAATAAGCTGGCTAAGTTGGCAGGAATAACTTGTAAATACAAAGGGCATGACTGGGACTCGAACTCGCGCTGCAGGCCATTACCAAAAATGGCAACAATACGATGTGTCAACCACTGAGCCATAAGGCTACGGAATAAATATACATCGGCAGGTATATGACTACATAGCTGACCTTTATTTACAGTAGCTGCAAAATTTTTCAAGTCACCATGTCCACCTGAGACGATGACCACCCACACACCAAGACTCAAACAAGACAAGTCCGACTCACCAATCCCACTCGACACGTGTACCTCATGCACTCACCATCGACACGTGCGCGTGCATTACCACCTGGACCACTCGTGCACCAAATCTCAGAGGGAAAGAAAAAAAAAGCTAAGTTCGACTCGCTCCCCAAAAACAACATGCTCACCACCAACACCAGCGCGTTTGGATGGCTACCTTAGTGTGTGCATGCGCTACCCTCATATCCCCCTTGCACCGCCTGCCTGCCACCTCAAATGCAGCCCAATACGCCTCGTCTACCCCACCGTCTTACCGTCCCACCCTCAGGCTCGCGCCTGACACACCTCGTGCGTCCACCCTCACGCAGCACCATCTCCTTCACGCCATCTCGCGCATCCACCCTTGCCTCTCACCCACCTCGTGCACCCACTCGCACCATCTCGCCCACCCCCCACTGTCGGGAATCCTGGTATTTCTTATTCGGATCTTCTTATCCTGATACCAGGTTCTAGAGTCATTTCCATTTGATTCTTTTTACGCTATTCATATTACGAAGGCCTAGACCCG
>JBBPRK010000129.1:0-36700 GCA_038093075.1 Boletus patriciae
GAACCCGCCTGTCAATCGCAAAACGCGCTCATGCCACACTCGGAATGCCTCCTCGTGATGCCAAGGGATCGCGTCTCCACAGGAGATCACGAGGGTGGTCGCTCTAGGGCTGGAGCACATACGGGGGCCCAAGGCCAAGGCATCCATCGAGGCATCTCGTATTACGCATCGACGCGGACGCCGACGTCGCGGGGGAAACGAAAAGGTAAAAAAAGTGCGAAAACATCGCGGCTAGTCGCGATATGATCGAGTTTCCTCGTTCGATTCGAGGAAGAATGTTTACGTCAAGGAATCGGGTCAGCCGAGGAGTTGGGCTACTCTCCTCGGTCGCCGACGACGACGATGGCTGATCAATCGGATCGGATTCATCTATAGCTATCTTGCGTACTAGCGTAGTACTCATGGTCTGTCGCCCTTGCCATCCGTGTACGTATGTACCCTCGGGGAGTCGTTCGGGTCGTCTTTCGCCATCGAACGTCTGATAAACCCACGGGGTCGAACCCCCGCTCCAGAGTCGAGACCACGTCCGCGTTGGAATGTGTCCTTGTCGAACGTATTACGTGTAACACAAGTAATTAGATTCTAGACCGTGGGCGCCATCATCAGGTATTACGCATACGGGTCAACGCTCGCTCCGTAGAGGAAAAAGTAATAAAGGCGGCACGATCACATTGACAATTGCCAATCTGTCAGTCCTGAGTGGAGCGATACGAAAGTTGTGTGGTGACAAAGAGCCTGCGGCCCTCACACAATAACACTAACCTTGTTCACAAGATAAGGAAAATTTCAGGCCGCCGTTGATCGATGTATCATCTTGATCCATCTGCCATTGGCCAATGAAGGAGATACGAAAGTTGCGTGGTGACAAAGAGTCTGAATCTGAGTTGAGGCAAGGCACTCCATCATAACCTTATTAACGAGATAAGAAAATTTCAGGCCGCGTCACACGAGATCCATTACCGTGAGCGTTCAAACGTTCATATCACGCTCGAGCGGAACACCGCCGAAACGACTGCAATGACCACGACGCGCAAGACCTAGCTCGACGAGGCAAGTCCGACGGAGTAGCGAACAGAACTACAAGTGTTCGAAAGGCGGTTCGACCGAGGGCACGCATGGTCCTTGATGGCATATTACGAGCTGGAACTCGAATTCCCCTCCCTAGTCTCCGAGTTCCCCGAAAACGCCATCCGCCATGAGCGTAAAGTACGACGGATTACCGTATACTCTAAACTGTGGACCATATGGCATAGACGCGACGCTCTCAAATTCGATCCACGTGTCACCCAACACGCGCGCACGCGACACAGCGACGTGGACGGCCGACTCGGAGATTTAGAATATCCAGACATCGCCACGCGTACCGCGTACGCGTCGTACGCGCGAAACGTGGATAAGCATCATTTTATTAAATAATTTAACGGCGAGTCGAACGCCGGAGAGACGCATCTTGAAACGTGGCCACGCAGTTCTTCCGATGGCATCTGGCATCATTCATTGTGCGTATGCTAGCAACAAGTGTACACATGCTGCGATGACGACGATCAGAGTTCACTTGGTGAAATCGGTAAAGAAACAGAGAGGGCACATGACATGGGTACTACTACTACATGTGTGCGAACCAAGAAAAGAAAAAAGATAACTAGGAAGGTGCATAAGTTATTCTGAAGCGAGGCAACACGGAAAAAGAAAGTGGTACCAAGAAGCCAGACGCGAGGCGAGACGACGAGATAAAAGAAGAAAGAAGAAGAAAAAAGGAGTGTGGTTGTGCATATTAGGGCTACAAAATGCTTCCATACAAGAGGCCCAATCGTCTATAGGAGTCGAGGGAGGGTATTACGAGTGAATGTTGGTGACATTTTTGACCTACATATTTTTATCTCTTCACAAGAACCATAAGCGAGTATGAAAAGGGGAATAAGAAAAGAAGAAACAAAACGGAAACAAAAAGGAAATGATCAACGGTCACGGGAACGCGCACGGACAGAGTTGAGCGAGTGTCTGCGCTGGAGCAATCTTCTCGATGGCCGCAGATCCGACGCAAAGCTCATAAGCCGAGTAAACAGCGGTTTCTTCATTCCGCCGCCGCCGCTACTCGCAGCCGAATAGCGCGAGTGCGGTGATGAAGCTGATTTAGTGGTGGAACTGGCCGTGTAAAGCGAAGGTTCGGGTCCGACCTAAATACGCCCCACGGTTAGCCCGTTGTTCTGGTAACGAGAATGGAAGCGGCGGGACGTACCAGAACCTTGACTTTTTGGCCGGGGGTCGGAATAATGTAGTAGGTGCCCCCAGAGTCCCCACTGGCTGCATCGCTGAGGGGAGACGGGGCACGGCTGTTATCTCTACGCATGGGGACTCTGGGCCCGTACCGTGGGTCCTCATGTACAGAGGAGAGATTGCTGCGGGCGGGATTATACGGTGTCGCTGTGATGCGAGGGTACTGAGGGAAGCCAGACCCTGTCGGGGCAGAGACCGTGTAGTTCATTCCGGGAGCTTTAGTTGGGGCATAAACAATGGTAGGCGGGGCGTAATGATCGCGTGCATGGTGATGTCCTGGGGCGTAAACGATCGACGGGGGAGGTCGATTGCCACGTGAATGTGAGTGGCTGGGGTGTTGATGATCGTAAGGGTCATGAATGTGCTGCGAGTGCGAATACATGACGGGAGGAGGCCCATCGACGTGGTTTGGGGGATAGCGTGGGGGAAGGGGCTTGATCACCTCTGGCTCGTCTTCGAGGCGACTAGACTGCGACGTTTGACGACGGGGAGGTTCCGACGACCGACGGGGTCGGTACGTCCCCGCGGGGCGATGAGGTTGCGCGTTTGGATCAGAAGGAAGGATGTGGATCTCTTCAGGAGGTGTCGAGAAGTCGTCCTGAGATGCCCTCGGGAGACCATGCCGCGCAGCATGGTGGCGCGTGTGGGGAGGCGGGTGCGCATCTGTGGCGGACCTTGCGCGGTCATGAGAGTGGTACGTCGTGTGGGGACGGGCACGTGAACTAGGACGCCGATGGGGCTCGTGCCCGTTCTCATAGTGCCAGTGGGAGATAGGAATGTCTGCGCGACCGTCACCGTATCTGAGGACCATCTTCGGTGGAAGGGAGTGGGAACTGTCGTCGTCTGATTCGCGTTCCTCTAGCTCTTCTAGGACGGACGGCGGGCTGTCGGGGGAGTGGAACTGGCCGTGATGTGGCGAGTACGAGTCCACCCAGTACGCAGTACGCTCTTTGGAGCTCTTGAAGACTTCTATGGCTTCAGGCGAGGTGTTACACTCTGTCATGGGGGGGCTGCAGCCGTCGACCTCGCAAGTAGGGAGTCAAAGCTCGGGGCGACGGTGAGGGATGAGACGAATCTGGAACAGAAAAAAAAAGAAGAAAAAGACGGTGAGAAGAGCTAGGCTTTATAAAGCGCGGCGAGGAGTCAGAGTTGGAAAAATGCCGTGTCACAGTTACGAGATCCAAGAGGGACGGATACGCGCGAACGGACGGCGAGATTCCAGATGAGATCCCAACCAGCTCATCGCCCTGATTAGACCCATGGCGACTTATTTCCGGTCCAGCCAGTGAGATCACATTCCCATTCGGATCGCGGTCTCGACGAGATTGGCAGTCTATCGGGAACGTGTGCGCAACGAGGCAGATACCTCAGATACCTCGAGGTACTTTTCTGGTCACGTTCACAGCCTGCGCTGCGCGTAAGCCGAATCTGCACTGAAATTAAATGCCGAGTCATGCCCTGTGTCTGATCGAATATGAACAGAGAAAGCTGATGGCAGCGTGTCCCCCTCGACATCTCCAGGTCCCACAAACGCACCACAGTGGCCTGCATAGTGTCGTCCCATTCATCTCTCCAGAGGCAGGTTGAAGAATGTGTGGCAGAGAGCAAAGGCTGTGTCTAATAACGTTGGTCTAAATCCGTCCAACAATGACGCCACTGTGCCGAGACGATGCCATGTATGTGCGTCAGTGGCCAGGAACCCAGGTAAAGGGAATCCGTCAGGCTATCCCGGTGCATCATGATTCACATGATCCATCCTTCATTCAGGACACAACAATTGTGCTAGGCACCGGCGGCCCCCTCGACTCGGAGGCGAACCGTTCAGGCGCCCTCTCCTTTCATCCCCCCTCAAGCCAGGATGGCCGAGTTAGCCAACATTCCTGCCAGTCAGGAGTCGGTCTGATACCTGAACTCGCCGACTTGGGCGGGACGATCGATGGCGAGGCGGCAGATTGCGTAGCTGCGGAACCCTCCGGCACTGAACAGAAGAGGCGGCCATCGTTTGTGCCGGCACAACCCCTGAGTTTACAGCAACAGTCCCGGTTAAGCAGTGCCTCCGCCTTGGGATGAATAAAGGTGTCACCGCCTTGTATTCGGCTTGGAACATGGTTTGCCCAAGGGTTGCGGCGACACAACCCGCCATGCCGCTTTCAAGCGTACAGGACTCCATTAGCGTCACGGAGAACACCGAGTTGGCGTCTTCGAGCACTGTGTTGTTCCTTTGACCAACGTCGCTGTGGCGGGGATCGAATGAGATCGATATCCAATATAGTGACACAACAGCAAGACACCTACCTGTGCTGAAGGATGCGGGTTCCAGGCCAACCCAAGTCCCAGTGGACTGGCCTAGGAACACCTGCCACCTGGTATGTAGTCTCGCCGTCCGTTCCGACACCAACGATATTGACACTGAGAGGCTGTGGATCAAAATCGGGCAAGTTCAAGGAGACGTCCACATATACAAACCAGAGACGGTGAGCCTGGGAACCCACGCTCAGCGGTTTGATGCTCACCTGGTACACCAGCCAATGATAACACGACGACAGATGCGGAGGTTTGCACACGGCATTGTGCGACTAAATATACCGTTCTTCTGAAACGAACGTCAAGGCAAGCGAACGACGAGCAGTGAGGACGGTGGGTAGCGAACCCTGCCGAGGGCGACTCTATCCTAGACGTGTTTGTGGCGGCATCTTATACTCTGGCTTTACTCGAATTTTCCGTTCCTGCCAGGATATTTGACACGTCCCCACCAACGACATCGTGACCGTATACTGTCCTCATCAAGGCGTCAGTCACGGAGATATAGTTGTGGGCCCAGCGAGCTTTGTTCTGCAAGTGCCAAGGTGTGAGCAACGAGATGTGCCGCGAGAACAGACTGCGTCACAACTTGAGCGTGAGCCTGAGGACTCGGACGTCGCGTACCTAAAGTCGGGACCCCAGAGACTCGGCGGTTCGCTCGGCGGGCCGTGTGTAACATGTATTAGCATACTCATAGTACCCGGTTCATGATCAAGCTGAGGATCTCCCACCCATTCGCGCCAGAACTTCGCGCCCCCCAACTGAGTCCAGTTGGAAGCTATGTGTCGAACTCATCTGATTTCCGATTGGACACGGTTAATAGCAACACGGCGAAGCGCAGACACAGACGCCAGTGATAGCGAGAACGATGGCCCGGACATGACATGGACGTCGACGCTACACAAGCTAGGAGCACACATGGTGGCGACGTTGTGAGTCCGATACGTTCGTAGTTGTATGCCCTTCGTTCATGTGCATCTTTCCCACTAGCGCCTCGAGAAAGAAGACCGCGATCTCGTTCGCTTTGCGCTCTGCTCCGAACGCAAACGTAGCGAGGACGTCAACAAAGTGTTCCAAAGATATCGGATGCAGATGGGAGCCAGCAAGGTCAGGAGTACCGCCCGACAAGCTCGAGCATGCCAACTGACGAGCGTACAGGCTCACACGTGGCAACTCCAGCCCTCATGGGTTTACAAGTCACGACGAAAGTATAGACGCATCCGAATAGCTACTGCTGCCAGCAATGATTCCGTCACCCGTTACAACCCTTGGTTGTAACTTGTAAGTACTTCATTCGACTATCCAAATTAGCAGCTAATATCGAGTGCGACTTCAGTGCTATAGTGGCCTTGTCGAGCCATAGATTCAACCTGGAACAGCCCCTGGTTCCTCAATCTCGTGGCTACAACCCATCCGATATACCGTGGGGGTACTATCTGACCGTGCGATGCCAAACTTTCTGTGAGCATATAATCGCTATGTGTGCAATAGCTTGGCCGATATATTCCCTTCGCCTCAGGGAACTGCGCCCGGGCCTCTATGCCAAGTTGACTTCGCGCGGACTATCCCGGTTACCACCCGAACCATTAGCTCCGTACCATTTATAAAGGGCCGCGACCTATGGAGTCGGGGGTTGTACAATTTCTCTGAGGGTTTTCAAGCATGTTGCATCACGGCCTTCTTACTTTGGCAGCTAGCCTCTTCTCCATCCCTGTCGCGTCTGCAATCCCTTGGAATGCCACCGAGTACATGTTTGTATTCGGCGACTCGTACACTGCAGACTTTTACAACGTCTCCGCAGGTGTAAATTCCACAGACCCAGGATATGTGAGTGTAATTTGCCCCCAATACCGCAGCTGGCTCATACTAGCTTAGACATCATCAAATGGCCCGAACTGGGTTGAATTTTTGAGTGAGATCATACCCGCATGGCTTCCGTCGAGTAACCAATTGCCTTGTAGCTAGCACTTACAACCAAACCGCGGTCAAGGTTAGCAAGCTGATTGCGAGAAAGCGCTCGAAAGTAACCATATGTCAATGTAGACCTTCAATTTGGCGTACGGGGGTGCGACCATCGATGCCGCTCTGGTTCCTCCGTATCTCTACACGGTATTGTAAGTGTTTTGCAACACTCTTCCCCTTATTTGTGTCGTCACCGCCATCTGCCAGATCGGTTGTCGATCAGGTCTCCGAGTTTAACGAGTACCTGGCACCAAAACCCGCTGGGGCTTCGTGGAATAGCACGAACAGTCTGTTTGCTATTTGGATCGGCATCAACGATGTCGGAACTTCAGTTGGCTGGGTTGGTGTTTCCCAAGGCCGTTGCTAGGATACCTCTGACGTTTCACTGTTTTAATAGACGAACGTCACTCAATTCCAGTTCTTCGGCACCCTGATGGACCGGCTCTTCTCACAGGTACAGCGACGATTCACTTCCGGGCTTGCGCGACTGAACCACTCCAAAGGTAGATGATCTATACAATGCAGGGGCTCGGAACTTTTTGTTCTTGACGGTACCGCCTGTGGACCGTGCACCAACGTTCCTTGAACAAGGGCCTCAGGTAGCAGCGCAAATGGGTACTGACATCGCCAACTACAACACCCAATTGACGCAAAGCGTGCGCAACTTCCAGGCGAACTACACAGATCTCGGCAGCGTCACGGTCTTTAACACTCAACCCATCTTCAACACGCTTCTTGATGAGTGGCGGACATTCGGTTTTGTGAACGTTACCGGGTACTGTGCTGCGTACGAGAACGGTACTCCCACCCACACTTATCAGGTAGACGGCTGTGCCCCTGTGTCCAGCTACTTGTGAGTCGCTTTTAGCGTTCGTTTGGGCCCTTTGGCTGACAGAACAACTCAGTTGGTTGAACTCGCTCCATCCGTTATTCACGGTTCACAAGTAAGTGCTTTGACGTGCTTTGCAGTTCTGTTGGCTAAGGACCGGCTATTAGCATTTTGGCCAAGGCGATTTCGACTGCGCTCGCCGATTACCCTGCCACCCAGATTCCTACGTAGGTAGAAGAAGCTTCAAGTTAATGTCAGATCGGGGTCGAAATGGATATCGGATGCTGAGTCCACGTTTGTGACTCCGACTCGGTGCCGCCAAGCAGGGTGAGACGCATCAGCGACTCGGCAGGGAGCCCGAGCGTGCTGACACATTGCCGACCTGCGAATCGTGCTAGCCTGATCATTAGTCCATCACAGTTGCAACCAAGCGCCTATATATAAACTCATGACGATCACCGAGTTTGCCGTCCATCTGTACGTCCGCTGTGGCCCAGCCACGCAGGAACACGAGAGTAGCAAGTTCGAAGGTGATGGCGCAAAGCCAACATAGGAAGAACGAGATTTAGTCAGCTGACGGCGAAGAGTTGGTCATGGTCGTGGTCTTAGGTTTCGAACGAGAAGCAGCAGAATTGGGAGCTTGAAGATACCCAAACAAGATACACGGGGGTCTTATATATGTGTACAGAATCATGGACGAGCATACAGAATAAAGAGTAGAAATTGGGTGCATTGTGAAGCAGGGGAGCATGTGGCTTTGAGGTTTGTGGGCAGGATGAGGACAGCAAATGTGGCATATGAGGAACCCAAAGAAGAGGGTGATTACAACTTGAAGTCTGAGAGCTGCCTGAGCGAATTTGACTGACATCCTCATGATGTGTTAGCCTGAGCAGCAACTTGAAGCTCACGCCACACCCTCTGGCGGTAGCAGAACTCTGAAATCACTGCGGGTGGTGTGGGTGTTATGGCACGAACAAAGATAAAAAATCTAGCTCTCTCCCATGGATTGCCCCCTGGCATGGTGTCCTCGAAATGAACAGCATATGTCTGCCGCAGGATCAAGTAGATAGCTCGTGCAAACCAACTTGAAAAACATCGATGGGTGAAGATATTGTACTGCGGAAATGTGAGGGAGAGGAGTGTGATGACCGAGAAGACATCAAGAATGTTTGGAATCCTGTTTGACCAGGAAAGGGTTGACAGATGATCACCAGCACAATATTGGGAGCCTTGGGATGGGTTTTCCTGTTGTACAACACCTGGCTCATCATCTTGCTGGAGGACAAGCACCTCATCACGAGCAAAGCCCCAGATGCCAAAGGTTGGTGCTCGTGCCCTATCTCCAGTGCGAATGACTTCAATATAGGTGTGGGGACCATTGGCTTGGGGGGTATTGGTGCCAGGGATCAATGGAACAACATCCAGGACAAGAAACTCATACTGAAGGTTGTCATACTGTGACAACCGTTTCCGGTGCTGGATGGAAACAATACCAAACTGTGATGACCCCAAGTGTGTACGGTGTAATGCATTGCAAAACTCATGGAGAGTTGATGTTGCACCACGTTCAAGGTTGAAGAGATTATCCATGCAGGGCTGACTGGCAGATGGAAGCAGGTTGGTGTAGTGTGGTGGAGAGGTTAGCAGCCTGAGGCTTGGATAATTTGTGTTCAAGTGGGACTGGACTTTTAAGCTGTGGTTTAAACTATGGTCCTTAGACAACCGGGGACAGTGTTATGTTGAGGTTACGTACTAGATAATTGGCTTGGAGTAGCACAAGATAAGATATGAGAGCAATGTTGGACAAGCAGATGAGATGATTATGGGATGAAACCAAGAGAAGGGATTATGGCCCCTAGGCTATATATATACTAGTCTACTGTATTGCTTGAATAATGTATTCAGTCTGTATACTGCTTGTGGCTTGTATATTTGCTTAATCAGAAATGTGACTGAGTGCATTCAGGGGCTGAAAGATCATATCGATGACATGGCAAACAAATATCAACACATGTACTCACCGCGGGCCTGGGGTTGGACTGGCCTTCACCACTCTCAAAAGATGAACTTGATAGAAATGGGAACTCGAGAAACAAGCTGCCAGTGGCCTGGCTATCCATGCCGCTTACGAGGTGTTCCAAAGACATCGGGTGCAGGCATGGACTCATTGCAGCAAACATGCCGGAACCAGCAGTCGACAAGCCAGCGTGGCCGGTGAAATGTGGCAGCTCATGGATATGCAAGTCACGATGAAAGCATAGATGGATTTGAGCAGCTACCTGCTGCCAACAGTGATTCTTCCACCCGTCACAAACAACTTGTAAGTACTTCATTCGATATCCAAATTGGTGGCCAACATTGGTGCGACTTCAGTGCTTTCCATCGTGGTCTTGTCGAGCCATAGATTCAACATGGAACGGCCCCTGGTCCCGTCAGTTCCATGGCTGCAAAACCCATCCGAGATACAGTGGGATACCATCCGACAGTGCGGTACCCCCTTTTTGTGGGCATATAATTGCTACGAGTACAATAATTTAACTGATTTATTTCCTCCCCCCTAGGGAACTGCGCCCGGACCGCTATGCCAGGTTGACTTCGGGCGGACTATCCCGGTTACCATTAGCTGTACCCGTACCACTGGCATTTGAACTTTCTCTCGTCCCGCCCAATCTTACTTGCACCAAATACCTGACACGCGAAGGTGAATCTGGTAACGGGAATGTGTTACAGACAAGGGGGTATCACAAGGCAGGACCCACTGGACGCAGGACTTGATGTCGTCTCCTCAGGCTCCAACACCTGCAGACTAACTCCCTCTTGTGGAGTTGTTTTCCGAAAATTCTCATCAACTACGTGCGTAATGCCATCCAAAGCCCAATTGGATGATCGGATCACACCGCCCTCTCGTACGACTCGGCTACTGTCATTTGGGTATTTGGGGCTGATACGGTACAGGATGTAGTACACACTACGCATGCACTCGCACCTCGCAGGACCCGCGAAATAAGGGATAGCATATTGGATAGCAGTTACAGCGAGTACG
The DNA here is from genome assembly GCA_038093075.1 of Boletus patriciae. Taxonomy (NCBI): domain Eukaryota; kingdom Fungi; phylum Basidiomycota; class Agaricomycetes; order Boletales; family Boletaceae; genus Boletus; species Boletus patriciae. The sequence continues at coordinate 10,413 of JBBPRK010000129.1, forward strand.
AGGAATGTAAAGCGAGAAAGCGAACAAGGATATAGGCACCGAGATGGATAGTGTTGATCAAATGGTATATTCACTGATTTCACGTCTTGTTCAGTGCAAATGTTGCAGGTCCACATGCTTACTAGTATATAGAAGGTCGATTTGATCTTCGCCCCACCATCATCGTCCACCGCCCGCATTGTCTTCGTTTGTGAATCAGGGTTACCAAGCAGTATAACTCACTGAGAGACGTCGATGGCGGTCAGGGTTCGGGCGGGATGCTGCGAATCATGGTAGCGTGACCTTTGGTAGCCTTTAGTCCATCACAGTTGCAACCAAGCGCCTATGAATGCCAACCTAACTCATGACGACGATCACCGAGGTTGCCATCCTCGTCTTCAAATCACCTCCCAACTTTTCAGATCCCACTCTCCAGTCCCTCTTTCGAAGGTTATCCACCTGGCAATCGGAGTGCTCAGGCTTTCCGCTGCTGTTCTTTACAAACCCTGACGATCCCCTCGAGGTTCACTTGGTGACAGGATGGGCGAGCGTCGCGGCGCACGAAGCGTGGATTCGAGGGGAGCGAAATCAGGAGCTACTCCGCGTGTTCGCGCCGTACGTTGATATGCAAAAGATCAGGATGGTCCATCTGGGCTTGGACTTTGAGGAGATTCCAAATGATGTGGGGTGCATGGTCGTCGAGCGGTATGATGGCCAATTGGTGGGCAAGTCGACGCCTTTCGAATGGGAGATTCAGAGATCGGATCGATCCATGTGGTCGCTGACGGGAAGAAATTTGGCTCGGGACAGTGGAGATGTGTTTCGCTTTGTCGGCGTTGCTGGGGATGGAGAGATTGAGGTCGCTGTGTCAGTGGCTCCCGTCGAGCGGTGGGTGTTGAGGAGAGTCGAACTGTGACTGGTTGGTTGTATCAGCATAACTTTACACCGAGTCTATGGTCATTTTAAACGAGAAAATGGAAGGCGTAACGTCGTCGCCTTCCTCCTCAGGCTCCTCCTGAAGATGCCAAGTACTGTGCCTGCCAGGAGACTGGCTGATGCCGCTTGATTGACGGACGTTTGTGTGTTGATATGCAAACTAACAGTTCGAAGGCTCCCAACAAAAGCGTGGACCTTTCAAGTTGACTGGTTTTCAAATGTCGAAGGGTAAGCAAGATGAATGTAGTTTGATGTACGTCAGGGGCTAATGCCTAATTTGGTGAACCCCCTCGTGCTGTACTTTCACGCGGTGGTCGCTTCGTTCAACCCGCAACCAAAATGTCGTCGATAGCGGCTCAGTTTGTAAGGCAGGGAAAGAAGGTACGGAACCAGCAGTTCCTCTTGTCTCTTATAACAGAGGGTTCTTCTAGATTGTCGCCATCGGCAGAAACTACTCCGAACATATCAAGGAGCTTAACAACACTCGTCCAAAGGAGCCGTTTTTCTTCCTGAAACCTACCACGAGCTACCTTCCTTCCGGGGGAAACATAGAGATACCCAGTGGTATCGTCGCTCACCACGAAGGTCTGTCGCTCCACCCAGTTTGGACGTCCATCCCTGACCGGCACCAGTGGAACTCGGCCTCGTGATTGGCAAAGGTGGACGTGACATATCGCAGGATGCTGCTGAATCTCACATTGCGGGATACGGTGGGCAAGATTCCGACCGAGCCAGCAGTGTGCGATGCTGATCGTCAGCGTCACTTTCTAGCTTTGGCGGTCGACATGACCGCACGAAACATGCAAGAAGAGGTAAAGAAGAAAGGCCTTCCTTGGTCCGCAGTCAAGGGCTTCGATACCTTCACCCCCATAGGGTCTGTATTTCCCTCCGTACGCCGTTCTCCGTACTCACACCCGGTGCTCAGGAAATTCATACCAAAGTCGTCGGTCTCGGATGCCCACCACCTCAGGCTCGCTCTCAAGGTGACGTCTCCGGACCTACATACAAAGGGTCATCAGCTCACCCCACATACTTATCTCTTGGCAGATCAATGGTGCAGTCAAACAGGATGGTACCACCAGCGACATGATTTTCCGCATTCCGAGACTCATTGAACATGTTTCTTCCATCATGACGTTGGAGGTTTGTCAAGCGACTCCTTTGGCGGCCTGGTTTCTGACTGCACTGACAGGAGGGAGACCTCATCCTCACCGGAACTCCTTCAGGTGTAGGCCCCGTCACGCCTGGTGACTCGGTCGAATGTACATTGGCGGAGCCTAGCGGCAAGATTCTCGATCAGCTAACCTTCACAGCTATCTCGAGAAACGGGGGTTATCTATTCAAGCTCTAGTATCCATTGTACTCTCGTCCACTCTCTCCAAATAAATCACGAAATTATATGCCAATGGTACAGTCAACAACAAAGAGGTAGAGGTATACGATACAGAAGCTACTGGCTGTTGAACTTCAACGCGGCGAAACCCGTCACAACACGGCCCCGCTCCATTCAAGAGTCCCACGATTGCTTCTTTTTTGCAAACCGGTCATTAACGTCGTCCAGTGATATCGTTTGCAGGCCATTTTTGGGTCTGCTCCCGTTGGTGTTCCCAAAATCGTCCCCTTCAGAGTCCCCCTCCGTCTCCGAACCGCTGGCAAACGTCCAGCTTCCAGCTGTGGGCGTAAGGTCGCCGTCCTTTGGGCCGTCCGAGTCACCGGATTGGAAATCACCGAAATCAAACGAGTCGTCCGACGAATACGAGGAGAACGATGACGAAGTGAAGGTAAACGGATCTGAAGAAGACCTTGCTGCGACCGAGTCAGAGAATGGACCAAAGCCGTCGTCCTAACATTCAACGTCAGCGAGGAACTGGTTCTGATTTCAGGTAAACGAAACCAACGTCATCATAACTATTAACGCCAAACGGGTCGTCCGAGAGTGCTTCCCGGAGGGCACCAGAGGCAGAAGGATCGAACGTATCCTGCGATCATTTCGTTCAGCCTTCGAGAACGAAACCAGGTTGACAGCACTCACTTCAAACCCAGACGAACTCTGCCCATTGTTGTGTCGGCGGGCGGGTGGAGGTTTTCCAAGGTCGAACCTGGATTGTGTTAGCCATCCGCCATCGTCATCCTCGTCATCCTCGTCAGACGTATCCGACGTGAGATATTCTCCTGCATGGAGCTCCTGCGTCAAGTAACGCGCAAACTGAAAGACGAACGTGGGTAAAGGGAAAACGTCCACACCAACAAGTTGTAAAGTACCTGCGGCGGGCCAGTGCCGTGGTCCTCCTCATCTTCCATCGGCGCGGGGCCAAAGTCGGCACTTGTTTCTCGACTTGGCCGCGTAGTTGTGGTCCTCTTGAATTCCCCTTTCACTCCGGGGCCTCCATTTGCGGGCACAGCCGTCGTTTTGACGTCCTCCTCATCCACTGCCCAACGACCTCCAGCCCGTGGGGCATTGGTGACGGCTGGTTTGCCACCGCCAAGCAAGCTCGTGTCGCGTTTCTTGGTTTCTTTGTATCTTCCCGTCACGTAGTCATTCCATGCAGGCTGCGGTGCAAACCGTTCGATGATATGGCGTAAATCGAGTGGGAAATGTTCGAGTGCGGTGATGACGTCCTCTGCCATGAGCGTGAGGTGGCCCATGTATCCCAACCGCACACCCTTGGGCTTGGTGCTGAAAGATGACGTTGTTAGACGGCATAAACGAATAGACGAGGACATCAAAACGTGCCTCTCTGTATCGTTTTGTTTTTGTCCGTCGACGATGCGTTGCATCAGTCGGGCATCCCTGAACAATGCAATGGCCAACTCGCGATTTAGACCGCCGTCGACCCTGCCTGTCAGGACTTGGTGAATGAAATCGTAGACGACGCTATGCAAAAAGTTATTCCAAGGGAATTCAAAGAACAGGTCCTGCAGCAAAACACGGTCAGACGACCGAAACGGGCAAGGTGTGAACATCCCCACCAATAGCGTCGACAATACAGATGCGTCCAAGAAACACTGCTTCATCCTCTCACCAACGGGAATTTCCGGAGGCGCATTCAAGTAGGTCGATCGTCGCGACTGTTGACGTGACGGAGTAGACGTCGCCTGCGAACTTGTGTCTCGCGGACTAGGGCTGAGGGGGCTCCGTTGGGAAGCTGTTTGCGTGGCGTGTTCTGATGGTGGCGAGGACGGGCTTGCAGGGGAAGCTATTTGCGATTGCTCCGCCTGTGAATCGTCTCCGTTGCGGAAATGCCCTTTTGGAGATTCATCGTCCATGACGATTTCCTCCATAGCGTCGTCGTCTGAACTTCCTGGGTCGTCGCTCATATCATCGTCCGAGTCCAGGAGAGAGGGTGCGCGCGAAGGGTTCGTGACGGGGAGTTCCAAGGCTGGTTCAACCTCATCGCGAGGCTCGTCAGAGGGCTCGCGTTCACGTTCGTCCGAAGAGCCTAGCGCGATAACGCGAGCCAACGTCTCCAAAGCCGCCAGTCCGCCTTGTAACCGACCTTCGCTATCGTAGAGGTGGTCGTGCTCCGAACAGCGGTTCAGCAGAGACATATTCGAACAGTGAAGAAGTTCCGCGTATAATTCGCAAATTCGATACCGCTCGAATGTAAGAGGCCGAATGAGACCCACAGTAGTTGGCACGAGTCCTTGCTACAGGTGCTAAACGTGAACCAGTCATCGTAGGGCAACATGAGGATGGACGCACCAACGAGCGAGGTTGGAGTAGAAACCGTTCAAAGTCGGACAGTCGCTCGCACATGATATCTAGCAGTGGTCCGAGATTGACAACACCCATGCGGTCAACCATCTCCTTCATCGCTGCCTCCAATGTTTCTCGCGCATTGTCTGCACCCTGGAGCTGCTGTTGAACCTGTATCAGTCGATTCCGGAGCGTGTGGAACAAATAAGGTTCAAAGTAGTCCGAGTTGTTCTTTCGGATCAGCTCGATGATGACAGATATCGAATGGATGACAGATGACATGGCAGAATGCCCATTTGGAAGCTCGGGGGTAGGGGGAGCGATGTTGTCAACGCTGTCACCCTCCGATGGTTTGATAAGAGGTTGGCCAGCTTCAAAGTCATAGAGAATGTATCCAGTCAACGCGGAGATGCTGTCCCTATGAGCCAATTCCCGCGCGAAACGATTTGACGCAGGGCCATTCTGAAGCCCTTCTGTCAAGCCGGCGCCAGGCGAAGGGGCAGCCATGGAAATGATTCCTTTGATGAGTTCCGACACGACAGTGTGCATATCGCTGGAATGAGCAGGAGACAGTAAACCTATTAACCTCCCCATGAGTTGTTCTGAAGATAACCACTAGGCGCCGACGGGAGGTGAGTGAATGCGCCCAACAGTGCATGTAAGAGCATACTTCGAGGACGCCCGCTCCACCTGGATGCTCATCCAGCTGAATAATGCGGACGAGCAGATCCACTATTGAAGGGGTCTCGACATGGCAAAGTAACCGCTCCACGACGGACGGTTGGGATTGGATAAACGCAAGCATCTACAACGGAATTTGGCAACGAGCAGCGCAAAAAAAGATGGATTGCAACCTACCTCTGCCGGTTTCTTGGTGAGAAACACGGCATTGATCTTTGCAAAGTGCGAGGCCATGACCATCCCCGTTTTCATGTCCTCGGGGGGCCTATCAAGCACGGTCTCCCAGAACGGGGCGAGAAGCTCTTCGCTGTGGTGCACGCAAGTTTCCACGATAGACCAAATATCGCTGCAGAGGACTTCGGTAGCAACATATGGGTATCTTTGCACCATTAGATTAACAGAGGCTCGATTGATTTTGTTACGCACTTGAACCGGCCTCTCTCCTCCGCACCCTCGATCTCACCAGTGACATACCCTAACAAGCGTTTCAAGACGTCGACGCGCTGGAAATAATCTATGAGTCTCGTGTTTTGAGATTTGCATTCTTGCAGCAGATCGTCCTCGTCTAGTATGGCTTCCAGCGAGACATCTTCCTTGTCCAGGAGACTGTCTATTGCGGATGAGTTATGGAAGCCGAATCTACACGACAGCAAAAAAATCGTCACGCAGGAATTTACGGACTGAAGTTTGATAAAATACCTCCAGAACATGAAACCAGACGAGCGCTGCTTGGATTGGGGGTGTTGGGGAACGAGCTAGTGAACGGTTGCCGAGGCGAGTTACGACACTAATATTTACTAGCCGCGTGCAACTTGATGATTATGAGATCACCTGCATTTGGAGGAGTCACAGATTGTCTTCCGTCCTCAACGGACAGCCTCGAGCTAGCAGTTCCTGATCTCCCAAAGGTGCGCATCAAGGTATATTATACTATTACTGTAACAAGGATATCCTATCGTAAATGGCCGTGTATATAAAAGGCTGGTCCAGTGCCTCAGAACTACGGGCGTAAAGTTATAACCGACTATACCGAAAAGCTTGGGCCAAGAACTCACCCGAATCTGATATGTCCCACTTGCTTTGGTGAGATACCGTACCCATTTAATACTGTGATAGTTACTTTTCTCGAATACCTTCAAAAAGCGAACAATGAGCCCAGATGAAGTGAACATCAGGACCTGGAAGTCGACGTCGATTGGCGGCCGAGCCCAGACTTGTCGAACCGTCGTGGACGTGAGTTCAGCGGAAGCCGTGAATGTACACTCTTGGCCGCCTTGTATCCGGGGAATTCTGGTGCAACCTATTATTTAACCTCACCGCCACTCGAGTGAGACAAGCTGACATACTTCCAGATTACAACGTTCTCCGCAGGGACATACTTGGCTTTACCGTTAGCGACTTTGCAATCCACGGTCGTCGTGTTCAACGGTGTTGGTATTCTGAGCACGACATCGGTAGCGGAGAGTTTATTGCCAAAATTTGCCTTGATAGAGACCGTGTAGGAAACTAGTGTGGTACCAAGTTCGTTGATGGTTGCAATTACGCGCAGCGGAAGCTTTACGTTCGACGTTGCTCTATACCTAAACGGACAAGACAGAATTCAGATTCAGTCTCACAAATTAGATGGTCGCCGCTTGCCTCATAAGTTCAAACTCGCCGTCAGGTGGTACGAAGCTAATGGTCCGGTCAGAATCAAATTCATGAAGGCGGACACATTGGTGGAATCGACAATCGTCTAGCTCCACAGCATCACTTCCACTGGCACCGCGGTCGTTCTTATCAATGACCAACTTATCGTTGAGACCAAACTTGCACTCAGGTGTGCCGGACAAATAGGCGCGCATCTGTATGTGGCCGTCGACATCCGCTCGGAGAATGGTCCCTATAGTGACAATGTGAGAAGATGCATCAGAAGATGACTTGGCGCAATTAACCTTTAGCACTCATGCTGAGGTTGACTATCTCCACAACATCAACGAACGCTTCATTCTTCTTGTACTTGACATCACCACGTCGCCAACTTGTTGCACCTGTCGCTTGCACGGTGATCTTTGCAGACTCTTCCTGTGATCCGAAGTGAACCCAGGCGCAGAGGAAACACAGAAAAGAGCGTACGGCGACATGGGGAGATGACATGACACTCTCCGTTGTGATGTAGCTCTTCAGCGTATCTATTTCACTGTTTTGTGGATAACCAAAGTCGATGATTTCTGAAACATTGTTATGTAAGATGGTGAACGGAAAGGCATTCGGCACAGACCATACCGTCTATCAATTCATAGATCAAGACAAAGTTGTTCTTGACAGACTCCTCATCAACTTTTCCAAAGTAGGATTTCGCGATCGTGATGAAACGGTAGCAGTACTCGAATACGAGGGCGGCATTGGCGTTGGTTCTGACGTCGCATTGGAGTGAACTTGTACGCTGAAGAACCGTCTGGCTTACTTGGTAACAGCAACGACGTAGAGATTGTTGACGCGAACGTGAAAAAAGCTGGTAGAGCCCAATGTGATTATAGGTGACCGCACGTCGCTGTTGGACACGACCTGGATTCGGAACACATCCGCTATTGAACGCCTGAAAACAAGGGGTTGAGTGATTGGCACCCACGAGAAGAAGCAGGAATCATACTTGAAATCCGTCCGATACAGACGAGAAATCAAGACCTAGACGTAGATGCCAGGATCAATTCTTCAGAGTATCGCCCGCGGAACGTAATGACAAACCTCTCCTTTTTGGTTGAAGATGAAGAATGCCTTGGAGGGGTGTGAGAAGTTAGTCCCCTAGCCATGTCTTCTAAATCTCTTGGAGACTCACCGAGATCATGCTTTCTTCAAAGGGGCGCGACTGTGTGCGAAAGGAGCGCGGACAACCAACCACGACCCCCAATCATGGGGGTGGGAAATCTGAACTGTTCCCTGACATCTCAGTCGACCTCAACCACTCACAACGAGCCGGGGCGGCGTGGAGACACAGATAACAGCGAGAACTATGACGCAGACACCGACGCTACACGACCTAGATGCAGCGAGTTCGCGCGATCTGGTTCGATTTGCACTCTGATCCAAGCACATGCGTCCCCAGGACACCTACAAGAAAGGTACAATGTTCAGCGTTTTATCGCTCAAGTCCTACGCAAAACGTTTGCCATCATGGATTAGAACTGTCCCGCAACTACCGTGATCAAGATCCGGCAGAGGGCATCCAAAACACCACGACCGTCAAGGAAATGGGTTCGTCGTCCACTCTGCCCCATCACACTCGTTCTAACTACCCATCGATGTGGCACCGGGTTCAGACCAGACCGTCTTGACTCCTCCGGCGTGCGCGCTACCCTGGTCTGGACTCGAGAGGCCTCGCGCAATCGCGCCCCATTTCTCTTTCGTCCTGTCCAATCTCACTGGCAACAAATACCTGACATGCCAAGGTGAATCTGGTAACGGGAACGTGTTACGGACAAGGCGGTATCACAAGGCAATTTAAAGAGCTCGGCAAGGCCCCACTGAACGCAGGGCTTGATGTCGTCTCCCAAAACAACTGCAGACAAACACCCTCTCGTGGAGTTCTCCGAAAGTTCCCCTCGACTGCGTGGGCAATGCCATCCAAAGCCCAATTGGCTGATCGGATCACATCGCCCTCTCGTTCCTGTCGTCGAGTATTTGGGGCTGATACGGTACAGGCGCGGAGATACCATGGTGTCGTGCTACATATACACTTGTACTTTACAGGACCCGCGAAATAAAGGATAGCATACTTGGTTGCAGTTACAGATAGCGAGTACGAACAATGCAGAGCGAGAAAGCGAACGATCATATCCTAGAACTAGGCGCCGAGATGGATATAGAGAACCCGTTGATCCAATGGTATATTCACAGAATTCATCGTCTTGTTCAGCGCAAACGCTGCGCGGGTATGATCCAGACGACCAGATTCGTCCACCATATGCTTGTAAAAGGTGGATGTGATCTTCTTCGTCTCACTATCGTCCACCGCCCACATCGTTCCAATCACAGAACGGAACCCTGCGAACAGCATCGCCGACGCGAGATGGATCACCTCATCCGGACTCTCTTCGTATCCGACGGTCGTATGACACGCAGAAAGATACGCGAATTCAGGATTCTTGAAATCGCACCCGGTGATACGTTGGACTGTAAAGTGCCCGTCGTGGAGAGCGAAAGCGGACTCGAACGGCTGTGTCCGATCTGGGAGACCATGGCACGCAAAGTGGACCCATTCGTTCTTGCCAAGCTCTTCAACGACCCTAGAAATATAAGAATCCTCTCCGTCTATACGCGTGAAGGTGGCGAGGCCGTCGACGCGCTGACCAATGATGTCTAGTTCTGTGCCTACGGAAAGGAGTTCGCTCTCTCCAGCAGCTTTGGCTTGACCGATGGCGATGAAACGTTTATGTTCAGTTGTAGAATTCGATGGTTCGCGCCGTCTGGCACGAATGAGGGCAGTGAGGGTTGGGGTGTAGGACGAAATGTAGAGATGAGGGAGATCCTGTTGGCCCTTCCTATGCGGGCCAGCAGCGTGGAGGGGCAGCACAGAGAACTCCGCGGTGGGACACCACCAGATGCGTGATTGAGCCGGATGGGTCGCCTTGAGGCAATCGACAATGGGCAAAACGATCTGATCCCAAAGCTTGCGTAAGAAGAAGGCAAGCTCTCTCGTTGCGTCGGCCCTCTTTGCCTGCGCAGTCAAGGTTTGGAGCTCCTTTGACAGGTCCCGAACGTCTTCCTGTGTGATCTGTAATGGAATATGGACGGGATCTCGATCGAGGAAGACGATGAGCACGTCACAGCTATACTTGCTTGCATTGACGATGATGACGGGTCCCCCACTGGCTGCGTGTTGGAGGTCGGGGAAGAGCGAGGGAAGAAGGAAACGGGAAAGACCAGGTAGCTCGCGAATACTGGTCACAACTCTCTGCAGTTCGAAGTTGAGACGGCACAGCCGTTCATGCTGATCCACACCAAGTGAATCGAGGGCATTGCGAATGAGCAAGGCCAGCCGCGTGAACTCGTCTGCCAACATCTTTCCTGCCGGGCTAGATACCATCAAATCATCCAGCGGGGAGTGGAGTCGAGCGAGCTGACTCCAAAAGACACCCCGGCCCTGTTCGAGAAGCTCGACCGCACGCACAGGAGCACGTTTACGAAGACATGCTGAAAATGCGTCCACTGCGAGCGAGGACGTGAGGTTTTTGAGGATGACAAGATGCTGCGGTAATGACGGCAAAGCAGCGAGATGTTGAATAAGTAGTCGAAGAGATATTTCATATGCAAGAAGTATCGTGGGATGCTGGAAATCCTCGGCCATACGGATCCATGCTCTAGCGGCAGAAAGATCACTGGAAAATGCAATTTGGGGTACGTGAGCGAGTTGAGCGTAGAGACCGAACAACTCCTCCTTATCCTGTAACTGTTTCGAATGTATGAACCGACTACAGAGGTGGCTTGCAAGGTCGTCCAATGCTCTTGACCGACCAGGGTGCCCTTGCGGACGAAGATCGAGAGCTTCTCGGCCAAGGACAATGGCTTCATCGAGGTCCTCCATCACCCTGAGGTATTTGTACCGAGTGGAGAGATGAGCCGCAAGGTTCTTCAATAACCTTGTCCTGTTAGGGTGTCCTTGCGGGCAAAGGTCGAGTGCTTCTCGGAGGAGGACAATGGCCTCGTCGAGGTCCTCCGTTACCCCTAGTTGCTGGTACCGAGCGGAGAGACGATTTGCAAGGTTGTTCAAAGCATTTGACCTTTTAGGGTGCCTTTGCGGGCGCAGATTGAGTGCTTCTCGGTCGAGGACAATGGCTTCATCGAGGTCGTGCACTGCTCCGAGCTGGTCGTACCGATTGGAGAGACAACTTGCAAGGTTCTTCAAAGAACTTGACCGATCAGGGTGCCCTTGCGGGAAAAGGTTTAGTGCTTCTCGGGCAAGGACAATGCCCTCATCGAGGTCTTGCATTGCCCCGAGTTGCTTGTACCGGGTGCAGAGACGATTTGAAAGGTTGTTCAAAGAGTTAGATCGAGAAGGGTGGCCTTGCGGGCGAAGGTCGAGTGCTTCTCGGTCGAGGGCAATGGCCTCATTGAGGTCCTGCATTTCCCCGAGCCGGCCGTACCGATTGGCGAGACGTTTTCCAAGGTTGATCAAAGATGTTGACCGATCAGGGTGTCCTTGCGGGCAAATGTCAAGTGCTTCTCCCTCGTCGCTCCAAGCTGGGCGTAACGAGTACTGAGACGACTTGCGAGCCGGGTCAAAGAGCCAGATCGGTTGGGGTGGCCGGTTGGGCAAAGCTCCAGTGCTTGACGTTCAAGGACGATCGCCCTGTCGATGTAACTGGCCCCCCCTCCTTGCTTAAACTTGGCGACGAGAGCTTCGGCCCGTAAATGCAACTGTTTAACTGGTAGGTACATCATTCCACTGCTCTGCACGTCGACAGAAAGACATAAGTACCTTTAGAATCCATGGTGGCTCACCGAACTTGATTCAACAGGGCGGTTTGCGAAAACGCTCGTATGTTGTGCATGGGCGCCGACGCGCTGCCAAATCGGAAAAAGGCCCAGGCACGTTGACGTTTTCTATCACACCGCGGACTCTGTTCAGTGAGAACCCAATTTATCGTTGCAAGGCTACCTGCATCTCTGCAACGACCTCCTCTTCCCCGTTTGTCCACTCGGTTACCTGCATCTAGAGTCGCTACAGGATGTGGGAGAAGCGAGATGGAATTTCTTCGCGGGGTTTTCCGGCTTTTACTTTGAATAACATTTACATAGATCATGATCGTCGTCCCAGGCCTCAGGAACACATCCCCCGGTTTCTGCGTCGCCAGTTCTAGGCTCGTCACCTCTTCGGGCGCCAACTGTCAAAATACCCTCCAAGACGCCACAGTGAGTGCACCCATACAGCTGCTGAGTACTCCTTACATTCGTGGCATGTCCCCAGTGGTGCGGCCATGCCCGCTGACGAAGCGAACGAATCAAACGGCGGTTGGGGCCGCTGGAGAAGCGGATGATGCAGCCTTATTCGCGGTAGTGGACGCCTTGGACGATGCGAGTGCAACGTGAAAAATGACATGGTGATGCAGTTTGTCCATCGAAAGAGGACACCTTCGTATCGCTCCCACCCCCGAAAAATATGCTATGGGGTGCGTCACGCATTCTTTTATATGAATCAGCAAGCTTGTTGACCCGATCGCTCGGCCAGATGCAGGGTTACAACGTATGGCAGATAATGAAATCGTCGGGGTGGTGGACGACTTTGACGCAATAATGAGATCGAAGGCGGGGTTGAGCAGAGGCATGGTGGACAGGATGCAAGCGAGCGCGATGGAAATACTGAAAGCTTGCAAAAAGCGTGACGCTCACGGAATACATGAATGCTACCCTGAATGGGGTCAGAGAAGAATGTCAACACAAAAACGTATACATCTATCGCCGTATTCGCAAAGGTACCCTTCCGTCCATGTCGCTTGTGGTCACGGTCGCTAACGCCTCTTTCGAGCCAGGAAGGCGTCGCAGAAAACGAAGATTGCGAACAATATATCGCTTGCGCGCTGGTTTTCCACGGCCAAGAAGATGTCCGATCTCTCATCCAACTCGGCAATCATGCAGGATCACAGTACGTTGGAAACCAAACGGATGGCGATTCAACGCTCTTCTGCAACCTCCTCGGGGAGAATTCCTCGGGGAGAATTAAGTCCTCCTTGTCTGTTCTACCCTTCTTCTTGATGCGTGGACGAGTTTTCAGAGGTTCCTCGGGTGAAACTGTCCGTGTCCAATCCCGTTGTCCAACGTCCTTCCTTGTCTGATACATCCGCCTACAAAGCCAAAAGTCCTCCAACCCGTAGATCGCTACCGTGACTAACACCGGCGCGTTCGACCATACTGGCACATGCACCGTGCACGTCCAGTTGCGCAGACGGCGTCCCCGATGATCGAATACACTCATCGTCGATCGCAGCCCATCCTCCCTTGAACTGACCTTTCTCTCCATCTGCGAGGGCCTTCCATACATACGCCTCGGCCACGCTCTCAGGCCCTACCTAAGCCTTTGGTGGAGGCGAGACGGAGACGAAATGTGGTCCACGAGTTCACCATCCGCTTTCGTCCTTTGGGGTTTACACAATGAGGATGACCGGATGACGATCGTCCACCGTCCAAACGTACCATCAAAGTAGTAGAGACGAAGAGTGAGCCTGCTTCGCCGCTTTTCAAAGTCCCAAACCTCGTTCTCCTTCCGGGAAGCCGGTATTTTCAACGTAGAATAGCATTCCTCCCCTGACTGCATTTGTATGAAAGACAGAACACATGTATTCAAGTGCGACTTGGAAGGGATTTACATTGTTAGTTCCGCGTCAGCGTGTTGTCTTCAAACCACCTCCAATTTCGTAGATCCCACGTGGATTTAGAGGTGTGGTTCCCCTCGAGCGGTGGGTGTTGAGGAGAATTGAACGTGACTGGATGGTTGTATCACCATATCGACTTTCGGTAAATATTCTGTAACCCAACCAATTAAGACCTGTACATCGCGGGCTCGAAAGATTTGGTGCAAAGCTGATAGGGGCATCCGAAAATGGCCCGTTGTTTGGCAGAAGCTTTGGAATCAAACAAACACCCACAGTACTCCATTCACGCACCGCGTGGCAATCCCCCCCGAGTCACCCCCTGCTCTGAAGGGAGAGTTCTTTTCCTCGTTCCCTTCTAGGGACATTCGTGCCACACATATGGATTCTCTACCCGCGAAGCCTCCGACCTCTCGAGGAGGACGTGATCATGACAAAGACCGAACAAAGAACAGAGACAAGAACAGAGACAGGAACCATCGTCGGTCTCGACACAGTGATCGGGACGGAGACAGATTCAGGGACAGGGACAGGGATAGAGATAGAGACCGCGACTACAATCGCCGCCGCCACCGTCGACGTTCCACATCTCCCGCACAACCCTCCTCGAAACGACCACGCACGTCCGACGCGAGTCACAAAGACAAAGAGCCCGTACGCAACAGCTACCACGAGCCAGGCGAAATCACAGTTAAAGCGCCAGAAATCGGAGACGACTTCATTCCACTCGCAGCGAGCGACACGGAAGATTCACCACAGGGGAAACCTCGATCCGAGAGGGCACGTCAAAAAGAAAAGGCGACGGAACGCGAGTGGGATATAGGGAAGCTACCGAGGGCGGGCGACGGGGAGGGTCGTGGCGTGAAGAGGAAGTACGACTTGGTGCTAGATGAAGAGGACGACCGGGCTTATGGAAGAAGACAACGGTTCGAACCGAATGATGCTAGGAAGACTCCGTGGGTGTCTCAGGTCGACTGGGACAGTTGTCACAACGTCGCAGAGATGTGAGTGCTCTTACGACTGACATGATACTCCACGTCACTTAACGCGTGTAGGCTACACCGCGAAGTGGAGGCTTTCGTCAAGTACATGTTACCAACACCTGTTGAAGACGAAATTCGTGGCCTTGTGATCCAACTCGTCTCAAACGCGATTACATCTGCATTTCCGGATGCACGAATATTACCCTTTGGAAGCTATGAGACAAAGCTATATTTGCCCAATGGGTGCGTGCCCAACCTCGTAAAGCCTGCGCACTTAATCTGACTATTGTTAGGGACATTGACTTGGTCATAGACTCCAACTACATGGCACGCAGCAACAAAGTAAACGTATTACACGCACTCGCAAATACCGTCAAGCGCGCAGGGATTACTTCCAAGGTCACCGTCATCTCAAGAGCAAAAGTACCCATAGTGAAATTCGTCACGCACTTTGGACGTCTAAACGTGGATATTAGCGTCAACCAGGGCAACGGCATCACCGCAGGAAAGATTGTCAACGGCTTCCTGCAAGATATGCGGGGTTGTGGGTTCGCGTTACGTTGCCTCATCGTCATCGCAAAGGCATTTCTGAACCAGCGGGGAATGAACGAGGTGTATACTGGTGGTCTAGGGAGTTACAGCATCGTCTGCTTGGCCGTCAGTTTTCTCCAGATGCATCCAAAAATACGCAGGGGAGAAATTGAACCAGAGAAGAACCTCGGTGTGCTCGTCATGGAGTTCTTCGAACTCTATGGTTGTTATTTCAACTACGAGGAGGTCGGGATATCGGTTAGGAACGGAGGATCATACTTCAGCAAGAGACAGAGAGGGTGGTATGATTCGTACAAGGGTCTACTCCTTTCCGTTGAAGATCCCACGGACATTAGTATGTGGGGTCCTCGTAGTCGATCACTTTGGTTGATTTCTTCTTTAGCAAACGACATCTCCAAGGGTTCCTATGGCATCAATAAAGTCCGACAAACCCTCGCCGGCGCTTATGGGATCATGCAAACGACTGCATTCCTGCGCATTGGGATGCTGAGCTCGCGCCGCGAGGGCCGCTCGTATCGTCTGCGTGTGGTGACGAATCCAGAGGACATGAGCATCTTGTCCGGTATCTTGGGTGTAACGCAAGAGGTGGGCATTGCCAATCATTATTGGCATCGAGTCCTAACCGGATCCTAGACAATAAACAACCGACGCCTCCTTCAAGAGGTATATGAAAAAAGGCTGCTGCACAAGCTTCTTCATGTCTCGCCACAAGCTTCGGTCATAATTGCCGACGTGCCGGTTGACCCAGGCGCGAAAGGCAAGTCGAGGACCGGTAGCGTGCACGAAGAGTGGGATGGAGACACGGTCCTCGACGATGGCGACGATGGCGGACATGAGGTTGTAGAGGAAGGAAATTCCGACGAAAGCGGAAGGTATGACATCCAGGAACGTCACCCCGCGCGACCGGGAAGTACTAATGGCACGGGTCGATTTGATCCACTGACAACCTACACGACTGATGAGGAGGATCTGTCAAGGGATGAGGTGGAGGATCAGGCATATGACACTGCGGGGTTGGATGACGACGTGCGGAAGGCCCGGATACGATCCTATTGGCTATCCAAGGGCATCGGGCCTCACGACAGAGGCGACGGGGACGACGTTGATTTTGTATCATGATACCTCATGTGCGTATTGTAGATTACGCCCGTGTCCGGGACGGGACGGATATGTAGCCATTGAACGAAGGTGGGTATAATTGACGGATCCGACGAGGCTCAGACGCTCGTAGCACATGTTGCTAAAACACTCTTACCACTTGAGACATTTTCCTATTGCTCATAGTGCGCCGACATCTCCCCTTCTCCTTTTCTTCGCCTTCTTCGCCTCTTCCAGTCGCGATCCTTCCTCGGCTTATATACATTCTAGTCTGCTTCGACACTCTACCATTTCACAACTCAAACTACCCTGGCTCTCGCTGGTCCTCGTGTAACCCCGGGTATCCTGCTGCGTTTTTAGGCCGTGACCATGTAGGTGTACTCGACCTGACCAAACGACGTCCTACTGACCCTTGAACCAGGGCGGCATCCAGAGGCCAAACGCCGCCAGTGAACCTCAAGGAACGCATAGCAGCCCTCCAGCAACGCAATGTGTCGCCCAACACCCACCAATCCGCGCAGGCAACCCCGAGAGGGCTCCCCAGCCCAGGCACGGGCAGGCTACGAGACAAAATCGCAAAGTTCGAGGAAAAAGGAGGCGTGCCTGTTCCACGCGGGAGTTTCGCGATGGGTGCACCCCAGCTGGCAGAAAACGCACCAACCAAGAAGCGCGGGGAACTCTATGGCAATCGGCTGCCCGGTCTGGGCAGGCCGGGCGATACACCCGCTGGGAGTCGCTCGGGATCACCGCACCCGTCCACAGACGAGTCGCCCGGCCCGAGGAAGAGGTGCATCTCGACGGGTACCCCGTTGTCCAGCAGCCCGTCCTCCACTTTTTCGACAGACGAACCCGTGCCGGCGTTGCCAAACGGTCCATCTTTCTCGGCTCCACGACGCAATTCGCTTGCGGTCAACTTTGGTTCTGAGAGGCGCGTCATGAGCTCGAGCGATGCAGAGGGTAAAGCGGTGGAGTTTGTGGACCCGTCGCCTCCTTCCTTGTCTTCTCTCGTGCCCGGGACCACCAACCCACAACCCCTTATCCCGGAATCTGCTGTCGAGGCAACACTGTTGGAGGCGGAACCATCGAGTTTGGAAGCACCAGAGGTTACAGTGCTGCAGCCCCCGGAGCCACCGCCTGTTGTGGAAGAAACATTGCCGGCAGAGTCTGGTAGTTCCAAGGTCGACAGTGTAGCAGAAGGTCCACCGCCTGTCGTGGAAGAAACGTTGCCAACAGTGTCAAGTAATTCCAAAGTCGGCTCTCCAGCAGAGGACCCGCCGCCTGTTGTGGAAGAAACGTTGCCAACAGTGCCTGGTAATTCCAAGGTCGACACTCCAGCAGAGGATCCACCGGCGTCCCGCAGTTACCAGTTTCCTCTCTACGATCCCTCTCAGAATGTCTCGCAGTCTCCTTCCGTCGACCAGAGCAGCAAAGATGGTTTCTCAGACTACGAATCCGCTCCTCAGTCGGCCGCCCCTCAGCCGTCTCCATCACTTCCTGAACCCGCTCCACCTGTCCCGTCCTCAGTGCCCACTGGTACTCCCTCCGTTACTCCCAAACCTGCACCTGCTCGTACAAAGACTGTCGTCGTCACTCTTTCAACGCCACCCTCCGAGAAGGTGACGAAGCGGGCCGTTGCCTCCCGAGACTGCGCCGCCGCCATCCCTGCGCCAAATCCAACGGTACCCGTACCGCCCAGCATCTCTACATCTAATCCAACAGCTGGGTCTCCACCACAGAGCAAACCTACCTTCAAGGCTGTCGTTCACCGCAAGGTCACTGAGCTACCGGTTACCCCCGCAGCGTCCCGCCTTGCCCCGCCTGCAACACTACAGTCCACCAAACAGCGACGGGGTGTTAACAGCGATGTCGTCGAGGTGCCTTCCAGTCCGGGCCACGGTGACCTGGCCGCGCTCCTGGGAGATGCAGCAATGCTGGAGCTGAGGCTCACGGAAGGAGGTAGCGGGGGTTTGAGGGTGAATGAACTACTAGAAACCACCCCCACCAGCGCGACCTTTCAATTAGATCTTCGAGACCCCCGACATGCGTCGGCTTCCACCCTCACTGAGCATGCGCCCGTGCCTTCCGTCGATAGTGGTTCGCATTCCATGCGTTCTGTATCCATCCCGTCAATCAGAGAGCCTTTTTTCGATGGCGAGATCCCCGAGGAGGACGAAACTGACGGCAGAAGTCTCGCATCCACCACATTCTCACAACGATCTCCTTCACATCGGAAGTACCTGTCAAACATTTATCGTCTCACAGGTCGACGGTCATCCAGCTATATGCCTGGCGGTTATCCACGGGATAGCATGTCAATGTCGTCCGAAGATTCTTCCCCTGTAACAACGCCATCAGATAATGGCAAGCGGAAAGGATTCGGTATTGGTTGGCCAAGTGCATCTCCCAAGAAGGGCGGACCCAACGGCGGCCGTTCGAGTTCATTTGCGGACAAGATCTTCAATAGAAACAGGACAAAGTCCAACGTGAGCACGGTAGACCAAGGTACGTTTCACGATGCTTCACACGTATGTGTTTGGCTCACCTACGCAGTGTCAGAACGGGGTTCGTTGTATGAGTCATCGCAACTGAGTCTCTCACTCTCTTTTCCTTCCGAGCTGTCGCCAGAGACGAATCCTGATGGTGTGGAAATTGATACTCGTCCAACGTCCTGGATATCCCCCGGCGACTCGAACTCGGAGTTCTCTCCTGCCTCCAGTTTTCTCGACAAGGACATCTTTGATGCCTTCCCTTCCGTTCCCCAAACCCTACCTCCGGGTTTCCACGTAGATGCCGAAAATGCCAGTGTGGGACGTGCAAGTACCCTCCCAGTCAACGGACGAAAACAAGTCAATCCGCGGATCTCGATGGCGTGAACGCATGTTAGATTCTCGATTTTGTTTTCCTTTTTTTTCGCTTGTCGTTTGACTTTGGGGACCTTCCGATCCTTTAATATTGTTTGCAGATGGCTACGTTGTCTCTGTGTCCCTACTACATCGCTCGCTGCTTTTTTTTTAGTTTTTTTTTTCTTTCATTGTTTTCATTTTCTTCGTTTCTTCTCCTATCCGTCTACTTGCTACACTAATACTGTTGCATGGTTCCGCATGGTTTGGCTGCTCAATCTACCCAATACATATTGTCATCACTGGTTGGAAATGTTATGAAGCGTTGTGCATTTTGTTGAAAGCGGATGGTTGTTTGATTATTCGGTTGCGCCGTCCAACGACGCCATCCTTCAGCACCAGGCCCACTCACGGAGGACATCATCACTGCACTCGAACATTTCCCACTCGATTTACGCCATATCATCGAACGGTTTGCGCCGCAGCCTGCATGGAATGACTGCGTGACGGGAAGGTACAAAGAAACCAAGAACGCGATACGAACTTGCAACGTGACGGACTGGACCAGTCTAGAACGAAGCGACCACCGCGTGAAAGTAGAACGCGAGGGGTTCACCAAATTAGGCGTTAGCCCCTGAGCCACTTCCTCTGGCATGCCCACGGAAATCCGACATACATTGATCCCACATACCTACCTTTCGACATTTGAAAATCAGTCAAAGGTCCACGCTTTTTGTTGGGAGCCTTCGAACTGTTTGGTTTGCATATCAACATGTAAATGTCCGTCAGTCAAGCGGCATCAGCCGGCCTTCCAGGCACAGTACTTGGCTTCCTCAGGAGGAAGGCGACGATATTACGCCTTCCATTTTCTCCATAGAGTCGGCGTAGAGTTATGCTTGTCATTCCTATTGGGTACAAGGGGGAGGAAATGGCCGCAAACGGAGCATCCGTCTTTCGGCAATTACTAAATATGGGTGTCGTCGGCCGAAGCGATGACTCGATAACATGAAAAAGAAACGCCATCCCTGACTCGTTTTCCCAGTTGCCTTCGTCGCTTTTCTTGTCGACATGTCTATTCAAGCAGCTCTACGCACCACAGGTGCTCAAAAGTCGGCTACGACAGCGTGCTTCACGCGCTCAAAGTCTACGATCTCTTCGTCCTCGATTGTCGACGCCAAATCAAGGGTCAGAGAGCATGCCAGAAGCTTAAGCAGATCGTCTCCGAGAGGTGCTATTCCAGCGCCAGCTGTGTAATACACTCAACTACTCTTATTTTTGCGAGGGTGCTCACCAACTTGCGCTAGTCGACCCGACCCAAACATTGTCCCGTTCCCTGCGCCGGTGGAGCCACGCACCAGTGCAGCTGCTCTTGATCACTCGTTCGTCGGCATGTCTGGGGGCCAGATATTCCACGAAATGATGCTTCGCCATGGCGTAAAGCACGTTTTCGGTTACCCAGGTGGTGCTATCCTGCCTGTGTTCGATGCCATATACAACTCCAAGCATTTCGACTTCGTACTCCCTCGCCACGAGCAGGGTGCAGGCCACATGGCAGAAGGTTATGCCCGTGTGTCTGGAAAACCTGGTGTTGTTCTCGTTACGTCAGGCCCCGGAGCAACCAACGTCGTCACGCCAATGCAAGACGCCCTCTCTGACGGTGTCCCTCTTGTCGTGTTCTGCGGCCAGGTCGCTACTTCAGCCATTGGTTCGGATGCATTCCAGGAAGCTGATGTTATCGGCATATCGAGAAGTTGTACCAAGTGGAATGTGATGGTCAAGGAGATCGCCGAATTGCCTCGACGTATCAACGAAGCGTTCAAGATTGCTACATCCGGGCGCCCCGGCCCGGTTCTCGTAGATCTTCCAAAGGATGTCACCGCCGGGATTCTGCGCACACCTCTTCCATACAAGGCTACCACTCCTGGATCACACACCTTGCCTATGAACCCCCTGCAATCCATCACTTCTCCAACCGACATCGTCCTCATTCAGCAGGCTGCCAGTCTGATCAACCAAGCACAACGGCCCGTTATCTATGCGGGTAACGGAGTTCTGTCCTCCCCCATGGGACCCAAGTTGCTTGCCCAACTCGCCGAGCATGGCAACATTCCCGTCACCACCACTTTGCAGGGTCTTGGTGCCTTTGACGAGACCAACGAGAAGAGCCTGCACATGCTCGGTATGCACGGTTCGGCTTACGCCAACCTTGCAATGCAAAACGCCGACTTGATCATCGCTCTCGGCGCACGATTCGATGATCGTGTTACCGGCAAGGTCGATACATTCGCACCTGCTGCGCGCGCAGCAGCGGCTCAGGGACGCGGCGGTATTATCCACTTCGAGATCCAGCCAAAGAACATCAACAAAGTCGTCGACGCTTCCGTTGCGATTCTTGGCGACGTCGTGTCGAATCTTGCTGTTCTTGTCCCTTTGATTCGACCGACGCCGCGCAATGAATGGTTTGCTAACATCAAGGACTGGAAAGAGAAGTATCCTTTCACCTACGTGAAGACTGCTGGTCCCGATGCCCGCATCAAGCCGCAAGAAGTCATTGAGGAGCTTGATAAGCAGACAGCCCACAGGAAGGAGGACGTGATCGTCACCACAGGTGTTGGTCAGCACCAGATGTGGGCAGCTCAGCATTTCAGGTGGAGGACACCACGCTCCATGGTTACCTCCGGCGGACTTGGCGTACGTAGTATTTTCTGTCTTTCTCACTCTCGAATGCTGAATTTGCGTGTTTAGACGATGGGCTTTGGTCTGCCTTCGGCCATTGGTGCCAAAGTCGCTGCGCCGAATAAAACTGTGGTTGATATCGATGGCGATGCTTCGTTCAGCATGACTGCAATGGAACTCGCCACCGCTTCCCAATATAACATCGGTGTGAAGGTTCTTATCTTGAATAACGAATTCCAAGGAATGGTGTTGCAATGGCAAGGTACGGCCGTTTCTTGAAAAGCGACACAGGAGCAGTGGCTTACAAGCTGTATATACAAGATCTCTTCTACGATGCTCGGTATTCCCACACGCGGATGACAAATCCCGACTTTGTCCTCCTCGCCAAAGCGATGGGCGTCCATGCAATCCGGTGTAGCAACGTAGAGGAACTACCTGCCAAGATGAAAGAGTTTCTTGACTACGATGGATCGAAACCCGTCTTGTTAGAATGCGTAGTAGAGAGGAATGAGCATGTATACCCAATGGTACGTCCTGGTCATCGATCGCTCTTACTTTTTATTGATTTGGCGATAGGTGCCCGCGGGCAAGGCACTACACGAACAAGTTCTCCACCCTACCTTGAGACCAAAAACGAAATCGGATGCTTGAATGCCTCCCAAGGTGTCTTTTGATTTCTGTCGCTTCATCTTTGGAGTTTATATGGCTTATCTTCTTTGGCATTTCACCAATAAATGTATCATGCTCAACGTGTACCTACATTCGCAGCGCGCTCTGCCTCCCATTCGCCTTCTATATTCGCGTTTCCTCACATTTTCATTTCGGAGAATTCTAGAAACACAAAATGGGGTGTTGAACCCCGGTCGGTTTTATGTTCCCGGTGGATTGGTTGAACATAAATACAATGCATGCCTTTTCGAGTTTGTGCTTCGATCGAGTTTTCGCCGGAGTAGCCGGCAGTTGTGCGTTTCTGGGCTTGGTTTCTGGTGGAATTTCTGACAGCAGCCGCCGCCAAGATGTTGTTTGCATTGCTATGCATGACTTCATTTTTATTTCAGCAATCGTTGTACTCAAGACACCCAAGACGACGACGCTTGGAGTCGCACAGCATTGCGCAGGTTTCCCTCGCCATCCCTCGTGCCTCAGATCAACCGTGCTACTACAGATCTGCCTCGAGTGATATCTCATACGAGTCAGAGCCAGTATTCAAATAACCATATGAAGACGATGTTGCGCCTTTCTCGAATCTATCCTCAGGCTGGACATTCCAGATACTCGCAGCTAGAAAATCACCGATACCATACTAAGTAAACGCTGAGAACGGTGCCTCGAAATAGCCTTTGACGGATGGTGTTGCGTGAAGGGTTTGAAGATGGGGCAATGCGACACCCCTAACGACGCGCCGTCGACTTCTCACATCGGTTCGAACAGCCCCGGCGGGTATCGCACGTTTGTGGACAAATACAACGATACACCGAGACCGAGATAAAAGGTGCATCACAGAGTGCTTTTTCGTCACATTTGAATCGCATCACCTACCGTCTCGCGCAACTCCTTCGCCCAGACATGCACAGTAACAATCGTCCAACGGTTCCACAGGCTGAAGATGTCGTGCCAAGGTCAGCCTCCTTGACCAACACACCCCCACTACACGCTCATCATTGACACTCCAAATCTAGACCCTCGTCTGTGAAGGTCTCGTCGTCCGAATACGGCGCAGCTTGACACGGCTAGGCGGCTTGAAAAGTAACGTCGAGCTCGGAAACCATTCCATCTTTCGACTGACTGTAACGTGGCACGTTCACTCCAGAACAACTCAACGCCTGGCTATCGCTGCCGCTCTCACTATGAACCATCGACAATTGCGCATCCGAGTTTTAGAAATAGCCGGGCCCCATGACTATCACACGCATAGTGTGTCCCTTGGTGTGCTCCTGGTACATTTTTTTTCCATGGGCAAACCGTATTCGACCACCGACCAGCATAGATGGGGGGGAAACTGGTGGTGTTTCCAAATTCCAATGCAACAGGTCTACTGTACTCTGGCCAGGCAGTCGGTTACCTTGCATGCATGTAGTGGTTCTTTTTTTCTTTTAGAATTATAAACACGGTCGCACTCTCTCGTCGTATTCAATTGTTATTGCAGGACTTTCACTCGGATGAGTCTTTGCTTGTGCTGTGATCATAGTATGTATCGGCGAATGCACCACAGCAGAGTCTGAACCTTATTACGGCGACTCATTGTATAGGGTCAGGTATACCAGCCTATCGGCGCGGTGTGATCACCGTGGTCTGCACGCTTTTTTAATTTCGCATGTTACACAACCAACACTGGATTATTCCAGGCAATGCCTCTGTGGGAACAAGACGGGCGTCCAACTGCATAAATGGGAGGGAACCTCCCCTTGTCCCCACCAGCTGTACTCCCAAATTGAACTCACATAGGTGACCACAGAATCGATATCATGGGTGTTCTCGCAGAATGTTGGCAAACTCCACACACACCCCCACCCCGTTCGTGCAATCGTGCCACGACTGGCATTCGCGTTGGCCCGCCTCCTGCTCGTCCCATCAAACCCCAAATTGAGGCGTATCACCCTCTACACCCCCGCGATAAGGAGCGGTGGGGACGAGAGGGACTCAGGGACGACTCGAGTCCCGGGGCTAGGCCACCCAAGGAAACAACGCTGGAGAGCAATCAAAGTCGCGATCGCACTTGCGTTGCAGGAGCAAACCGTCGTCTAGCTGCACCACTGGGCGAGGTCCATTTCCATTCCGTCTCCAAGGCTCAATGCGAAGGTATGTCTATCCAGACCGACCGATTCGTATTCGCTGAGAGAGAGAATAGTGTACCAACGCTTTATGCACGGAATCAAGAGCTTGAGCTTGAGCCATAGTATTAGTAATTGAAGCATCAAACCTGCTTCCCGGCTAGCGTGAGTGATGAGCTAACGGTGAGCTCGTTCCGAGACTGATTTCGTCGCACATAGTTCAGGGGTCCGTCCGAGAACTGAGGCAGTCAATAAATTTGCTGAGTGCAGAAGACGAGCGGCTAGAAGAGAACGTTAATTAGGACTAGGTAGCCGCATAGCACCACTTACAACCTTAGAACTTTCGACGTGTGACTGATCGATCTGATCGCACACGCTAGAGTGATACAGTATACTTCACAAGGACAGACTCATCCGCCACACCTCTCTGGGTGTTCTGTAGAGTCACGGATCCTGTGAAGAATGGACGTCATGCCAGCGCTCGTCCTCCCCGCGAGGACTCGAAAACAGCCAAACATTTCCCGAAGGCTTTCGACATCTCTTGCGTGCATGCTCGACATTCCTTAGAGTCGAAGTGTATGGGTGGAGAAAATATAATTAATAGTCAGAGCGTTTGACACAACAAGACTTCATATTGACACTTAGCGCGCGCGCGTCGTCCAAATCTAAGAATAATCTCCACATGAAATTAGGGTCAGAGATTGGGGAATGTATGCTGGAAGGGTAGGTCGATACCGACAAAGGAAAGCCAGAGCATAACAGCGATGAGCCAAGCCGACGTGACTCTTGGGCCCCAGATGCAATTTCTCCTGCAGCGTCACACTCCCCGCCGCTCACCGTAGATTCCGAATCCCCAACCGCATACATTTCTGTAGCGAAGGTGGATAAGAGGTCGCGAGTGACACGGGTAATTAAACCTACCCTTCACTTGATCTGTATTTGCATTGGTGCTTGACTCACGTTCGGACTTTCCATGTACAAGAAGGGGCACTTTTTGAATACAAACAGTCTACGGGACAAGACGGTTGCCATGAGACGAGTGTACTTTGTGCGCCTCTTTATGACGATGCCCGAAAAGCCGGTCAGATCGTTGTTCGGTGGTTTGGGGTTGTGGACGTGATCAGGACCCAGCCCAAATCAAGTTGGCCTGGAACAAGTTGCGTTTCCTCGCAACTTCTTTCACTCCTAACATTTTGTTGCAATGGTGAGCAGCGATGACGTCAACACAAAACACTTCAGTAAAGGATCCAATTTACCTGTGCCTGTGTGTGCTGATGAAATGGCACTTCGACGACCTGAATTCGGGGCAAAGGCGCTTGAACACCGGACTGGAAACCGCGTCTATCGCCTAGATCACCATCGTAACCAGAAAGGAGAACAGAGTGCCCCATGGACTGTGAAGTAGAAATTAGCACCGAGGGGAACCTGCGACGGCCAAGACTCAAGACGCGCGCGGCATCCGAGTTTCATTCTCTGACGTTTAAATTGTCCTCCCCACTAGCATAAGTGCCTTTCGAATAGACCGAGGTGGGGTGGAGCGTTTCGATGGTGTTTCCTTTATCTGCAGGGTATAGTTTGTCATGAGAGCGCCCGACGTGCGTTATCGCGTCCACAAACTTGCCTGCGACACCCCTGCACAAAGCGCCGTCTTCAACGACTCCCTATCGATCTAGAGATCGCGGGGTGAAGCACCGTGTTCTCCTCAGCCACGACGCGTCGAGTCCCCTTTG
>JBBPRK010000130.1:0-36633 GCA_038093075.1 Boletus patriciae
CGACTTCCGAACGCTTGGACCGCGAATACAGTAGACGAGAAGGTGGACACCATTCGCACCCCGTAGTTCACGGATCAGCTTGGTTAAATTCTTCTCGGCCACTTCGGGCGAGACGCGACCCCGCGTACCTTCATCGAGGCCAGCGGTATCCCAAACGTTCACCTTTTCCTCGTTGATGGATATCGTATACTGACGGCTCTGAAACGTGCACCCGAGGGCACCATTGGAAGTCTCCGCTGTGTTGCGACCGGCCAGCATGTTGATTAGGGAGCTTTTGCCGACCCCACTGTCGCCGAAGATCACGACATTGCGAGCTTTCGTGTTCTGAGAATAAAGTTGACTCCTGGGCCAAAACGAGCAAGACCATCCTCTAACCTCGGGAGAAAGATTATCACTCTTTAAACCTGCTTAAGACCCAAAGTAGACAAGGTATCGCTGATGATACTCACTTTGGTGGATTTGGGGATGTCTAGCTCCATTGCAAACATCGTGGGTTGTTGCAGCGGTCGAGCATGCTATACGGAGTCGTCAGGTTGAGGATAGAGGAACAAATGTAGGAGCTACCGTGGGCGGCCGGTCAGTGCTCGGTCTTCTGGCGGGCTCGCTTGCGAAGTCCGGTGCCAGTGCTTTGGCAGAGTTCTGCTCGTAAACGTATCAATAAACCAGTTTACATTACGTAGAGAACAAAAACATACATCTGAGCGGCGCCTGGCGTGTCCCATGTGTGTCGCTGCGAAAAAGGGTGATCGCGATATTCGTGACGGGACTACCTTTATATGTAGCCTTGGAGCGGAGCAAGGGTCGCTAGTGCACGACGGTTGCGCTCACCTTGAATACGGGACTCGAGGCAAATTTTGCCAATGGTCGCCTGCAGGACCATGCCCACACAACCACTAGCAACATGGACGCTACGTTTGATCAAACGCGGCGAACTTGTGAATTCACGGCATGTCATACGATCATGGTACATCATGATAGTAGGGTTGGCAATGAGGCCGGGAGTACTCACCATTATGATGCACGTTGCACATACGTAGCACTTCTGATGCCCGCGCAGCATGATAGCAGGGTCCAAAGCTGGGCAAAGGGGAGGCTAACGAGGGTAATCACGGTCATTTTTCCAGGCACTGTGCCCGAGCTGCTGCCTGTAGGCTCCCCACCAACGCCCTATGCGGCTATGCCCCAAAGTGCGAGGCCGAGGGACTCAGGGAGTGCACCTTCAAAAGCTTGAAGACCAGACTCGGGAGAAGTTGTCGCTGAATGGTGGACCGACAGGACTCCAAATACACCACTCATTCTTATCGTGATGATTTCAAACCGGACTCCGTGTGTTCATTTCGATCCTGGTAAGTCTTCTAGCACAGCTAGTTCAGGCGATCATCACGCCGCCCTCCCCTTATCTTATGCAGCCTTGCGGGTCAGAACTGACCGTAATGACGCCTTTCAAGTTACCATGAACGACCTTACGATGATCATTCACCTAGCACAAACGCCCATCGACGCTTGATATCGGTTCATCTCAAGCCCGAGAAGCTCGCAACGTTTAATATGGAGCCCCGGCATGTCCTTTGTTTGCGGTTCCTTGGAGGGCGCGTCGCATGCATGCCACCCTTATAAAGGGCGTAGCCCGTGAACAGTGAGTTCCCAGAACCCAGCCTCCTGACGAGGACGCCATCACCGATATCGCACACCTATCCAGCTGCCACCCACTCCCCATCGACACTTTCGCCCCTGGTCGTCTGCCCTCTGCCATGCGGTCAGATACTAGCAGCACCTGTTCCAGTCCGAGTCCCACCATCTCCGATAACCCCAACCGCCGCAACATCCTGATCGTCGGAGACGTCGGCGTCGGAAAGAGCTCCCTCGTCAACCTCATCTCCGGCAAAGACATAGCCAAGACGTCAAGCGGCGCCAAGAGCTGCACGCTCCACTCGGAAGAGTACATCGTCACCCTCGACGGCGTCGAGTTCGCCCTGCACGACACGGCCGGTCTGCACGAGGCCCAGGGCAACATGAAGAAGACCGAGTACCTCGACGCCGTCTACCAGGCGTACGCGCTCATCTCCAGACTCGAGCAGTCTGGCGGGATCAGTCTCCTCGTGTTCTGCATGAAGGGCGGACGGGTGTCCATCACGATGCAGCAGACGTATAACCTGTTCGTGGGCGTGTTTTGCAACCGACAGGTTCCCGTCGTCGTCGTCGTGACGCACCTGGAGATGTTCGACTGCATGGAGCAGTGGTGGGACGAGAACGAGAAGGCTGTCAAGGAGTATGGACTCAGATCCCACGGGCACGCTTGTATCACGACCACGCGCGGGTACAAACAGATATTCAGCGACAAGTATGAAGAGTCTAGGGAGATCATCCGGAAGCTTCTCCTGGAGTACAGCGGTCGGGCCGCTTGGAAAGAAGAAAAGGCAAGTTGGGTCAAGCGGGTGGTGCTGCACATGCGCGGTTGGCTGTCTCCACGCCGCGTAAAGCAGCTTGATGGCAGTGACCTGAGGAGGAAATTGACCAAGCGGTGCGGCTTCTCAGTCGAAGATGCCGAGCTCGTCGCCTACAAGATTGAGCAATCACGGGGGGTGTCTGAAGAGGAAGCCAGATCATGGTTCGACGAGAAATTTGGAACTGACAGCAATAGTAGTGTTGACTTGCCAGCAGTTCCTTATACCTCTGAATAGTGATTAATACATACAGAATATGTACTGTACTGTGCTAGCGATTGTAGTTTACAATGTATTAGGACGGCATGCGAGCTGGGTGCATTATGAGTCCTCGACACATCCGCATGTCCTCAAATAATCAACGTATTCCACCAGGAATTGGACTTGCTCCAACGTCTCGATGGCTTTTACGCTTCTTCGTCTCCGCACCACTTCGATTACCCGCTCCACCAGCTGCAACGTATCTCGCCGCACCACGGTTTCGCTGTCCCATCGGAAAGCCTCGTCATCATCGCGCTTCGTCTCTGAATCGGCCCCGCTTGTAGTGGTGGCAGTGCTCGGTGGAATGTCGGTCTCGATCCATCCGCAGAGCCCGAGCTTCAGCATCCAACAGCATGCAAAGAGCCCAGCGCGACCGACTCCCCCGCGGCAGTGCACCAACACAGACATGCCCTGTAGGGAATACCTTTCAATGATCCGATCTAGATCGGCGTCCAGAGATTTGGGTGAAAGCGGGGTTAGACCTTCTGGTAGGGGTATGCTGCGAACGATATCAGTGGGAGAGAACGGATATGCGGTGGGGAATGCGTACCGTAGGACGTCGAGACCTTCTCGGTGTGCAACTTGACAGTATTCGATCCATGAGACGCCTATTAGAAATTCAAGTTCCTCGTCGTCGAGACAACTTCGGTGTGCAACAACGTCACTCAATGTCGACGTAGTGAAAGAAGGAAATTTACCACACGACACATCGCGCGCCGAGCAACTTCATCCTTCGCAGATCGACATCCAGATCTCGGCAGACCGCACTCCGTCCACGCAGAGGTCCACTCAATCGTACTTGTTGAAGGCAAGATTGATAAAAGGGACACGATGAAGAGAAAGAACCGACCTTTCTTGCCGGGGCAAGATGAGAGAAGGAGGTTTCCAAGTTTGAAGGGTCTTTGATTGGGCGCACCTTGTCGAGAGGGTGCCGTGAAAGATGACTTGGAAGGTCGAAACCTGGAAACCTTGTTTGGGGGCGACGGGGCTGTTGGTAGGCGACTATACCAGATAGAAGAAGTGGGTAGTAATGCAAGGATGGCACTCACATGTGGGGAGAGAGTGGATGTAAGGGATAGGTAGATGGATGAACGGGCGTCGGCGGGGGGCGGCATTGTGGGGGCTGAGAAGTGGACGAAGATGTGGAATGAGATGGGTCCAGCTTTGGAATGGCATCGGGGACGTCAGTTTCGGACGTGGTTGGAATCTTGAGGTTACGCTTGAAGGACAGCAAGATTCTCGGCGAGGGAACTGGGAGAGGAGGAAGGGTAATTTTTGTGTTGAGGGCTGCGTTGAGAACGCCGGTGACGGACGAACGTGATGGTAAATACTTGTGCTGTGAGACAGCAGGTATAGGCGAGAGGGATAACTGTGGATACCCGGCAATGCGGTCGAGACTGTAGGGAAGATGAATTTCAAACAAGACAAGACACGGCTTTTTGCACGGCGTAAGATGCGATGAGATTGCAATGAGTGACTCTGGAGGTATGATTTGTGAAATACTGCGGGTGGGTTAGTGACGCGTGAGCTGGGGGGGACGGACTGACTTGATGGGATGGGACTCTGATGTTTTAATGCTGGTATCTGTCCGGGGCTGTGTGGGGATGGATTCCGAGAGGGCATTCGAGAGTTCGCGCCGCAGTTCTGGATGTGATATGGATTCTCCGGCGGCGAGTGCGGCGCGTTGTTTCGCTGCTGGTATGAGGGGGCTGGCGGGGGTGGCGGCGGAACAGGGCCACCAGAGGACCTGGTCTGCGTATTTCTGCTGGCAGTCACGGAGGGCGCGCACGGCCTCGGGGAGATGCAGGGAGAGCGGGGTGTACGAGACGGGACAGCCTGGCGGGATGGGTGAGCGAGGCCGGGGGGGAGCGAGAGGGCACCTTTGTGGCCATATTTTATGCGGCTGTATTCGCTCATGTGGTGCTGGGAGGCGAGGGGGGCGAGCTTCGCGGGTCAGCGCCACGAGAAGAGAAGGGGGAGAGCGGGTGCACCTGGAGAGTCCATCTGAGTGGCGCGTCGACGTCGGACATGGACAAGCTACTACTACTCGGGTAATCGCTCTCCCTCCTGCTCATCCCCACGGCCATCCACTCTTTTTCGCCCTCTCTTTTCTCTCCTCTCCCAGAGACATGTCCCGCTCGGTCCGTCTCGCGCACCAGCCAGGCCGTCCCGACAACGCCCCCCCACGACAACCAGCCGCCGGCACCACCATCCGCCGTGCAAAAACCCTCACGCGCCCGGAGCGCAGTGTTGCACCCGTCCCCCTCATCAACCCCCCGTCCTCTCTCGCACCTACCGCCTCAGGCTGGGTACCTGGTACCGGCACAGGCACCGGTTTTGACCCTTGGCGCGTCTTCTCCCGCATCGTCACCTTCTGGGCACCCTCCTTTCTGCTCTCCTCTCTCGGCGGTCTCACCGACAAGAACACGATCCAGGCCTGGAGGGAAAAGATCGCTCTTTGTTTCATCATCTTGCTTCTTTGCCTGGGTGTCGCGTTCATCACCGTCGGTACCCAAAAGGTCCTATGTCCGTCTACCTCTAGCACCACTTCCGCTCGTTACACCACCCTTGGTTCGGTCGCTGGCACCCTCAGCGTACAGGGCATCATCTTCAACGTCACCGCCGCACAGAGCCCACAGGCCGTCAACCTAGACACCCTCACCCAGCAAGAGCCCGGTCAAGATATCACTCCGTACTTTACCCGCAGCGCGTCCCAGTACACCGCCTGCGATGGTCTCAGCTTCCTCGTCGCGACGGACGATCCATGTAGCTCGACCACACCTTGTCCCCTCGGCGCCCTCAACGATTCCTCCACATTCACCACTCTCAACATAGAGGAGACCTCACAGCTTCTTGGCTATGACTGGACCCAGGTCGATAGCCTCTCCAATTACTTTGTCGTCGATGGCGCCGTCCTCAACATGAATCCCTACATGCAACTACACCCCAGCGCAGTTTCTTCCGACCCCGTCGATCTTGCCATTCGCACCGTTCTGCTCCAGCCAAACACTACCGGTGGCAAGGATGCTACCATGTTGTTCTACAATGATCCCGACACCAAATCGGCCGTCCCTTGTCTCATGCAAAGATACTTTGCTGGCAACATTGACAAAATCACACCCGGTTGTTTCGTCTCTTCACTGTTTCTCTACGTCGGCCTCATCGTCATCCTCAGTCTTGTTCTCGTCCGATTCGCCATGGCCTGTGTCTTCAACTGGTTTCTCTCTGCCAGATTAGCTGGCCCTCCTCACAGCACAGAGCTAAACCGCTCAGCCATCAGTCCAGCCTTCATGCCAGAAGGTGCCAATATCTCCGTCGACAACAAAACAGGCATGGCTCCTTGGGTCGGTTCCAACGGCCGCAAGAAACCCGCAACCCTCCGCAAGACCCCCGGAGCCCCTACCCCCACCTCCTTGTCTCCTCAGGAACCTAGTCAAGTGATGAGCTTGGCACAGATTGGGGCCGAGCTCTTTGCGGTCTGTTTGGTCACTTGCTATTCCGAGGGTGAAGAGTCCATGCGCACGACACTCGATGCCATTTCCCAGACGACATACTCCGACCAACGAAAACTCATTTTCGTCGTCGCCGATGGAATGATCACTGGAGCGGGAGAGAAAAGAAGCACTCCAGATATTTGCGTCAGCCTATTAGAAGCCGACCCACGGTTCGGAAACCCCGCACCTATGAGCTACCTAGCGGTTGGATCTGGGGCCAAGAGAGAGAACCGCGCAATGGTTTACGCAGGTCATTACAGTACGTTTTTTTTTATGAAAGCTTCACTCGATGTAACCTTACACGTTTCGTTTCACAGCTTGTGCAGGTCGCCGCACTCCTACGGTGATAATTGTCAAATGTGGAACGGAAGACGAGTCAACAGACAAGAAACCTGGAAATCGTGGCAAGCGCGACAGTCAACTCATCCTGATGAACTTCTTCTCTCGGGTCACTTATAATGATCGCATGACCCCACTCGACTTTGACATGTTCCGTAAAATCCATGTGCTTATGGGTGTAACTCCTGATTTCTTTGAAGTCTGCTTGATGGTATGACAGTTCCCCCCGTTGTTGATACTCTGGCAAAGTCTCATGTTCGACAGGTTGATGCAGATACGAAAGTATTCTCCGATTCGCTCAAATCTTTGGTGAACTGCATGCACCATGACCAAATGATCATGGGTGTTTGTGGAGAGACTCGGATAGCCAACAAACGAGCGTCATGGGTCACAGCTATCCAGGTATTCGAGTACTTCATCTCCCATCATCTTGCCAAAGGCTTCGAATCCGTGTTTGGTGGTGTTTCGTGTCTTCCAGGCTGTTTCTCCATGTTCAGATTGAAGGCTCGTCGGAATAGCGGTGACGATTGGATTCCTCTTATCATCAAGCCTGAAATTGTCCGCGAGTACAGCCAAAGCGAAGTCTCCACCCTACACCAGAAAAACCTACTATTACTCGGTGAAGATCGTTTCTTGACCACCATCCTCATCCGTACATTCCCCAACCGCAAAATGATGTTTCTCCCGCAAGCTCGCTGCCGTACTGTCGTTCCCGATACATTCGCTGTCCTTTTATCTCAACGCCGCCGTTGGATCAATTCAACCATCCACAATCTCATGGAGCTTGTCCTTGTACGCAACCTCTGTGGTACATTTTGTTTCAGCATGCAGTTTGTTGTATTCATGGATCTCCTCGGCACCGTCGTCCTTCCGATAGCCATTTCGTTGACTTATATGCTCATCGTCAGCATGATCATAAGCCCTCCGGTCAACTTTGAAGAGGCGATCCCGCTGACATTGTTGGTTGCGGTGCTAGGTCTTCCTGCCGTTCTGATTTTGATCACGACGCGGAAGATCATTTATGTATTTTGGATGTTCATATACCTCATTGCCCTCCCCATCTGGAACCTCGTATTACCTCTTTATGCATTCTGGCACTTTGATGACTTTTCGTGGGGAGAGACAAGGTTGGCACTCTCTAGTTGTTGGACTTGCTCGCCGCTGACCACTCGTCACAGGAAGGTGGAAGGAGAAGCGAAAGCCGAAGCCCATGGAACTGGCGACGCTTCCGTTGGCGGGTTGTCTGTGCCGCTTCGACGTTGGGAAGACTGGGAACGATCAAGGCTCCGCAAACTCAAGCGCGAAGAACGAAGACGAAAAGATATGGAGCGTCTACATCCAGGCGGATTCGTCACGAGCGAGAATGATCTGCTAAGTGTTCGAGGAGGAGGAAGTCAGTACGAAAGCTCCGACGCATACTCGGTTACTTCTTCGGACGATGATCATTGGGGCCACCAGGTTGGAGGGTACAACGAGGGCAGCGTGCAGTATCCTCCACCCCCTGTGGGTCTTTATGATATCGCAGCCGCTGGAGACGGGGGGTTGGTTGGCAGTGCTCAATTGGAGGCGATGCTGGACGCTGGGTTTGACGAAGAGTCTCCGAGTCACTCTCCCGCACGCACGCCGATGTCCTCGGGATTCGCGGCACGCTATCAGCTGTCCGACAACCCATCTCAACAGCATCTGGTAGGCCACGGCGCCATGTCGCATTCCGGGTCTCTTGAGAGGTCTCAGACGCCATCGACCTCATCCTTTTCACCTATACCTCAGCATCACCAGGATATACCCAACTATCACCAACGACCGAGAGAAGATTACGGACCACTTGGACCATTAGACCCAGGAGAGAAATTTTAAACAGAGACTCTTGACTTCGATCTTTGTTGATCTTCCTTGCCATATCCCTTGCGCCGTACCGACGGTATTTAGTCATTTTCGGTTCTCTTGTTGTACAATTTTACTGTTGGTTTGAACGTGCTGGAGACACCACTATTACTGGCCACGCTCCCTCCTTATAGACTGCCTCGATACCTCTGGGATGGAGCCTGCTCTCCTCTGGGCTGTAACCGATAATTCCAAGTTTGTGACTGCCATCTCATATTTTCTAACTTATATCCTGGTCATCGTGGCTATTGAGACAAAAATGTAGATAATGTTTGATATGCTACACTGGTTGATCGTGTCGCCTTGCCCTTCTAGCAAAGTAACAGCACAGAAAGAGTACCTCCCCACCATCGTCTTGGCCCGTGGGATCTGGGTCATGTCTATCGTGTCCCCGCTTCGCCTCCTGAATGTCCTCGGCCGGCCCTTTATGGTCGGCACCATCGTCAAGTACACCCTCACCTGGTCTAGTTGATAGTCCCTGTGCAGAGCGATCAAAACAAATTCTTCAAGCAAGAGGCTCGAACCTGCCTGCACAAGGCGCTGCAAGCGACTTTTCAAGCGCCCTCTCACGCCGGGTATGGTCGTATCCGATCCCTCTCCAGAGCAAACACGCTTGCGCCTCCTCTTCCACAGGCCCTTGGTGCCAACGGAGGCCGTCCGTCTTTTTACTGCAGGGGGAGGCTCCGTCTGAGCTTCGTGAACTTGTTTATCGCTTCCTGTTGGCGGGGATGGTGGATGATGAGACCGCGGGAGCTGTGACCTTGGTTGTCAGTGCGGGGAGAGGAGCGGTATGCGATTCGACTTACTTCCAGGATGGAGCCTAACAGGCTGTTTGGAGAGGGCGGCAGTGGTACAAGAGCGGGTGAGACTACTGGAGGGACTGTGTTGTCCTCGTCCTTTGGGTCCGTTATGGGCTGCGGACTTGTCAGAAGTGCTGAGTGGACCGGAAAGGAGAGGGTCGACTCACTAGGGGAGCAGGCTCGGCTTTGGGTAATGGTGGGGGCGCGTCCGGCGAAGGTCGGCGAATGACGTCGGCGTCCCAGAGCCATATTCGAAAATCACAACACCCGCCGACGAGATATCGACCGTCGAAAGAAAATGCGACACAGGAGACATCGTTGGCGTGGCGGAGGGGGGGACCGGCGACCTGGCGGGTGTCGAGGTTCCAGACTTGCATGACGACGTGAGGACCGGCGGTAGCAAGGAAGGTGCCGTCGGGGGATATGGCGATGGAGGTGATGATGTTGGCATGGGATTTCATGGGTTCTCCGACCTGTTCGCCGGTGATGACGTCCCAGACGCGTATTGTGCCGTCGTCTGCTGCGGTGACGAGCTGTCGACCGTCGGGGGTGTACACGACGCATCTCACGTCGTTGTCGTGGCCTTCCATGGGACCGATGAGCATCTGGCCAATGTCAGAATCACAGATGCGCACAGACTTGTCGTTTGCAACGCTGGCGATTTCGAGACCATCAGGGGAATAAGTGAGGGCATATAGATTGCCATTGTGTGATCTGAAAGGGCCAGCGACTAAATCACCTGTATCTGTGTCCCATATGCGTATCGTATTATCGCCGGTGGTGGCGATTCGTCGCCCGTTGGGCGAGAACGTGACACACCACAGGCCAGAGGCATGTCCTTCGATGGGCTCGTACGCGAGCTCGCCACTCGACACATTCCAAACCCGCAACGTGCGATCCTCTGCGACGCTGGCGATCTTTTCGCCGTCGGGCGAGACGGCGACGGCGCGGACGACGTCTGTGTGGCCGGTGAACGGGTCGCGGGTTTGCAGGCCGGTCTCGACGTCCCATATTCGAACGGTGTCGTCCCAGGAGGAGCTGGCGATGCGACGGTTGTCGGGGAAGAAGGCGACGCATCTGACGGTGTCGGTGTGGCCGACGAGGGTTCGGAGGGGGCGGACGTGCTCTGGTCTGCGGAGACGGCCAGCAGAGGAGAGCATGCCTAGGCTGTCAGCGAGACCTGCCTTGACGACGGGGGGAGGCTGTTTGACCGGTCCGTGGACCGTCGTGAACGTGGGATCGGTCTGCTATGTACATGGCTCGTAAAATTTCACTCACTTGGCGGTAATCGATGTCGATCTCTGAGATAGGTGTTATTTGTTGCAGTTGATTTTCTCCCAGCCAGGAACGCTACCACATACATACTCGCCTCCAACATGGGCACCGCAACCGCCCAGCGCAGAGGCGTATGGGAACCGCTCCCGCTCATCGTGTACGGCTATGCCGTCCATCCACTCTCCCCGTCCAAGCGCGACACCCGCATATCGAACCGACGACCCATGTCCACAATCACAGAGGCCTCGGACGGCGACGTCGGCGGGCACAAGGACGTCGTCTCCCTCGAAGTCGGCGACGAGGTGTACGCCTTTGAGAAGTACGCGCCCAGAGGCAAGGAGGTCGAAGGCGTCTGGTATCGTGGGTGCGTCGACCCCAACAGCTTTCAGTCATCACACCGACCCATTTCTAGATACGTCGTGTGTACAGCGCGTCGACCGCCTCCTCTGACGTGGTCCGATCCGTCCACTTCCACGAAAGCGCCGCTCAGGGCCGACGAACCCCAACAAGTATTCATTGGCATCTTCCCCGCGTCTCACATCCACGCCCGGGACGAGTTATCGGACGCGGAAGGTCGTCTACCTGATCTAGTTACGTCGTTGATGAATAACTCGAGTGCTACCACCACGAATGGGGCGTCTCACGTCGCCGATTATGTCGCCCAGTGGAAGCGTGAACGGGCCAACTCGGGTTCCGACCATCCCACACGAGACCGCGACCACACCAAGGACAAGGACCGCGAAAAAGACGGCTTGGAAGACGAGCGCAAGTCGTTCAAGCTCCCCCCGCCCCCAGACCAAGCCAAGTCGTCCCGTGCCGCAGTCACAGTCTACCCCGCCAGCATTTATTCCGTCGCCCCCTCTGAAGAAGTGCTCAAACCACTCCCGCCCAGACCTTCTCTCAAATCCGGTGACGACACTGCGTCAGGTGCCACCCAACCCATCATCGACGAGATTGCATCGGCACTGAGAGAATGGCATAGCTTGATGTTTCAGTACCTGGGACGAAGGCAGTATGCGCTCTTTCATACCGTGAAATCTCACATCGAAGCCTTGCACCTCGGTCGACGGCAATTGCTCGCCCACACCCTCAGCACCGAGGAAACGGTCGCACTACGGAGAGACTGCGTGGCGAGGCTAGTGACCGGGAACATGGTTCAGAATTTGGATATCATCGTCAGGCATCCTACTTGGGGAGCGCTCGTTGCTGTCGATGTAGAAGGCGAGGTCGACCCGCGAAGCTGGGTCAGTGCTGTCAGGATGTACGCCATGCAAACTGCGTTGGCATACATGAACGTGCCAGCAGATCACCTCAACCTCTTGAAAAGTTCGTCAACAGAACACTATATTCCCTCGGCGCCGATCCCCACCCCTGCACATTCTGCTTTCCCCGACGTCACTCGTCCTCGTAATTCGTCTCGTTTCGTCGGCTCTCTCGCTTCTTCCAGTTCCCCTAGTGGCGGTAGCGCTAAACCGTCCCCTGCAAAGTTTTATCATATATTCCTCGACCTCCGTGCTTTCGTCGCCTCCTTCTGTGCACCAGGGGAGGTGGCCGAACTTTTCTTCTCCATCTACAAACATTCGGATAACCCGCGATTCGTGACGGAAGAATGTTGCGTCGTGCTAAACCACAATGGTGTCCTTGCTCGGGAAGGTGGTTCAACGATACGCGCCCGCACGCTCTTCACCGATATCGCGCAGAGCGATGCACAAGATACACTGTTTCTAGTATGCAGGATTGTTCGCAACGGGGCCATGAAAATGGCCTCGAATATCAGCTCCGGTGTGCCTGGCGCGGACGGTAGTAGACGAAGGCCATCAGAGTCCTCCATTTCCCTCGCCGATCCACCAGGGACAGTTCGTACTGCTTCGCCACACAACCAAGGATTTGTTGAAAACTACCGTCGTCCGTTCGGTTGTGCAGTACTGGAGCTGGCACAGTTGAGCAAGATGGTAGCTGAGGGATCCGATGTATCCCCAATGCGCGAACATACGATGCCGATCTATGTTCCGGTTAATGAGGCGTTATTCTCGATGATTCATCAAGATATCATTGCGGGTAACTCCAAAGAGTATGAAAAGTCTTCCAGGTGCTTGCCTATTGCCTTTTGGCCATCTTCAGCAACTGACAACTTTACAGGGCCGAGATGCTTGCAGTATCGGTCAAGATTTTCCATGGAGATGCGTCCACAATCATCAGAGAGAACATGTCTCTTCTTCAGGATATCCCCCTCACCCTCCGCCTTGGCTTCCCTGACGTTGTATTCCCGGGTGACATCCGCAACGAACTTTATATTAAGCTTTGGTCTGGAGACTTCCCCACTTCTCACCCGCAGTCTGCGCGTCTCAGCATGGTCAACTTTGCTCGTCCCGGACCCACTGCTCAGAATGTCCAGGTCTCCATCGAGGTTCGAGACTCCTCTGGTTCTACGGTGGAGAATGCCATCTCTCTTGGAGCTGGTGAACCGCCTGTGACACAGTTCCACTCAATAGTGTTCGCTCGCAACAACCAGCCTACGTACGGCGAACTCATCAAGCTCCAGTTACCCCTCCGGGGTGTGCCTGACTGGCACCTGTTCTTCACATTTAGAAATAGGGTCGGGAATCGTGCCTTGGGTCCGGAGCGAGCATTTGCATTCGCATTCCAACCTCTATTCCCCGGGCAGGGCGCGTTCTTGGAGGATGGTAGCCATCCCCTGGTATTATACAAAGCCGACAGACTGGGTCAAATTACACCGGAAATGTATCTGTCATCGTCGCCGTGGCTGTTGCCCGGTCAGCGCCCAGAGCATGTCACAGTTTCCCCTGATCTCCAAAGGCTCGCTCCTCCCCTCCGCGACACCCTCGTCATCCGTTCTTCTCTATGCTCTACCAAATTCACTCAGAACCCAGTGTTGCTCAGTCTTCTCAAGTGGGAGCAGATACAAGACAAGGAACTTCTTTCTACCGTGCTCAGCAAGTTCACCTTTGTCGGTGAAGGTGAAATTGTCAAGTTTTTGCGCGACATCTTTGATTCGCTTTTCGGGATCCTTATTTCTCAAACGAACCACTCTGGGGAGATGGATCATCTCGTGTTCAATGCGCTCGTGACGGTAC
This sequence comes from Boletus patriciae, assembly GCA_038093075.1. Taxonomy (NCBI): domain Eukaryota; kingdom Fungi; phylum Basidiomycota; class Agaricomycetes; order Boletales; family Boletaceae; genus Boletus; species Boletus patriciae. The sequence continues at coordinate 13,593 of JBBPRK010000130.1, forward strand.
TCGGGATTGTCCAGGACAGAAGGTTCAGCAACTTCCAGCCCGTTCTGGATGTCTACATCGAACAACACTTCAACTGCGCCACTGCGTCCTCTCGTATGATCAAGTCGATGGATAGACTTTTGAGGAACCCCACTGGCACAGATACAGCATCTCCTCTCAGAGCCGCGCTTAAAGTATGGCATTACATTTTCAAGTTCATCACTCGCGCACGGGAGCTGCAAAAGTCCACGGAGCTTGGGACAGGTGGCGCAACCGCCGAACACCTCGAAGTGACATTCAAGAAGGAGGTCCGGACACATCTGACGGAGGTTAATCGCATGATGGCGACTACGTCCCCCCCGTCTATCATCGGCACGCAGACGATCGCCTTGCAGCACTTTACGTCCATATTTCCTGAACTCACCAAGATACTTTCGACCATCGAGCTCGTCACTGTCGCAACCAACTTTGCTAATGCGATATCCAATGCCAAGGGGAAGATCATCATCTGGCGGCTTATCATGTACTTGCAGATCGTGAAAGGGTTCTTGTTTGACGACCCGCAATCACGAGCGCTGCTCGTTCAGGCTGTAGTCCTCTGGATCAAACCATACTTTGGTCGTTACGACGAGTTCACGCAGACGCAGCCAGGAGACTCGGACAGTGCCAAAGATGCATCACGTGTCAGTTGGATGGAGTCGGTGCGGTTGTGTGTGACCATTCTTGCTGTGATGTTGGATAAGCTCCAGCAGCAATTGGTTTCCTCGACGGTACTTTCGGACCGAGTTTTATTCAGACAAGAGCAGGACAACGTGGAGTATCTACTGATGCTGTTACCCAGGTGAGGCTGGTCGTCTGCACGCAAGTTTTTCGACTTAGAGTTTTCTTTAGGCTTTTAGATTCGTACAGAGAGTTCCAGAGTCCGGTCAACCATCGTGCTATTGAGCGTACAAGGGCGCCTACTACCAGCACCGCTGCAGTACCTGTGACGTTCCCCGAGTCTTACCCATTCTCTCTCATGACATCACCGCCCAACTCACCCCGGAACGTAACCAGCGTACCCAACGTTGCCGAGGAACAGGATATCTTCAACCCCGGTTTGGGCGAGAGCGCTATCGTTTTCCTGGCTCTCATTCTGTCTGCACCCACCAAGCATATATATAATTTCCTGGAGTCGAGCTACGACATCGAGGGGAAAGACAACTTTGCTGCACTTTTGATGCAGTTCTTCAAAGTCGCGACATCGATCCTTGACAATGACGCATGGCCGAGCACGTGGCTGAACGTGAACATTTTGGCGCACAAGGTCCTGATCAAGATGATGGATCCAGTAGCAACGCTTTTGAAAGGAATCTTCATTCCTCCGCCTTCGGCTGCCCAGCAGTTCAAGTCTGACCTTTGGCGCGATGCATTTCACACGCTCTTCAAACTTCTTTCGTCGGATCAGCTCGTTATCGAGGACTTTACTGCACAGGTGCGCGCTACGAAACCTACTCGATTACTAGCTCAGTTTGGTGTAGAAACGACGTGCTGTCTGGCGGCTTGGTGGTGATATTCGCGGTGAAGGTGCTGATATCCTGTTGCGTCTCTGGGACTCCCTTAAATGGCCCGAGACTCCCAACGCTGAGGCATCGCAATCAGTGAGTACTTGTTCGCCTCCCAGATCCCGTTGCTTACCGTTTTCCAGGGTTATCAACCAGTGCTTAGCCCTCTCATAGGTCAAATCGTGAATCTATGCCTGAGTCATCACGACTCGTTGCGCAACAATGCCGTCGGAATCCTATTCGGAATGATCATCTCGGAATACCAGCAATTTGGCCACTTTGAGCAAATCGAGAACGAATTAGTGAAGAAGTTGGACTCGCTGTTCATGTCCCAGTCAAAAGGCGATGACATCTCGCGCGCCTTTTTCATTGCGCACTTGCGGCAGCTGTTTGAGTCTGCGGAGGTGGACGACCCGCTGCGGGAACGCGTATCGACCTTTTTGGACTGTGTAGACGCATTCCTTAAACTCTTGCTAAGTCTTAGAAGCCTGCCTGAGGGCGAAGAATTTGCCGATGACCGAGTTATTGCTACGGTATGCCTCTCCCAAAGTGTTGGCAAGCGTCTTTCCTGACGCTCCCGATAGCTAAGGTTGATGAACTTCATTCGAGAGATCGGCCGAGAGGAGATGTACATCAAATACGTGCACCAGCTCGTCAACGTAAGCAGAGCCTCGCTTTTCGTTTCGTATTCCCTGATGCTTATCACCCATCAGGCCCATTTGCAATCTCAAAATTACGTGGAAGCTGCACTTACTCTCAAGCTGCACTCTGACCTCCACGAATGGGATCTATACTCCTTCGTTCCTCCCATGGAAGATCTTGGATTACCACAGCAATCCCAATTCCACCGCAAAGAGACTCTTTGCCTCTTGATTCTTGATTATCTTGGTCTGTCCAACGACTCTCGGGATAATCCGGATTTTGACTCACAAATCATCATAGGCAAGGGTAAAGCATACGAGAGCGCGATTGATATATGCAAAGAACTAGCGAAGCAGCATGCCGAAGTGACATTCAACTAGTATGGTCGAGGTTTCACTATCTCACTTGGTGGTACTCATCCCACGTGCACAGCACCCGTTTGGCGGAGATTCTCAGACATCAAGCCACTTTGCTGGAGCACATCATTACTGACCAACGCTACTATCCGGACTATTTCCGTGTGACATTCTTTGGCGAATTCCCAGACGCGATCCGTGGCAAACAGTTCATTGTACGTTTGTGTACGACGTCATCATTCGTGTTTTGCTGACCAACTTGCGTTGTCTAGTATCGAGGCTACGAGTGGGAAAAGTATGGAGCATTCTGTGAACGAATGCTCAACAAACACCCAGGATCCCAGTTGTTGAAGACAGCTGGAGACCCACCTGTGGACATTCGGTTCGGCACCGATCAATACATTCAAGTGACCGCCGTTTCTCCAGAACCGAATCGTACGCTGCCAATTTTCACTTGTCCCGACGTGCCTCCGGCGATACGGAGTTACTATGAGCATAGGCAAGTGTTTACAATTTTATTGGTGACATTTTGCTGAGTTGTCGACATAGCTCGGTCAACGTCTTCAGCAGTTCCCGGCCAATTACCAAAACCGACAGGGACGGTAACGAAGAAGTGTGGCTAGAGAAGACAAGCTACACGACCGAGCAGGCTTTCCCCACCGTCCTGCGTAGATCCGACATCACGGAGTGGGAAGTCGTGGAGATCTCGCCAGTAGACCACGCATATAACGAAGTGGAACAAAAGACTCGGGAACTCGATTTTCTGCATCTAAGATACTCGGCGCTTGCAAAGACTGCCCAAATTTTCTCTACCAATGCATTGTCCATGACGTTGAACGGCTCCGTTGACCCGCCCACGGACGGCATCCCTGGGTACCGGGAGGCGTTCTTCGTTCCTACTTACATCGCCCGGCATGCCGATAGGGAAGAACAAGTAGACCGGCTGCGAACTGCCATCGATGACCATGTAAGTCCATAGACATATTCTCCTAAATGAGATGGAAACGGACCGATTCCCCTCTAGGTTCGTGTCATAGACAGCTGTCTCAAGCTACACGGACAAATCTGTCCGCCGGAGATGCTCCGCTTCCACCAAACCTTGGAAGAATTCTTCCGGAAAAACTTCCCCGAGGAGATCGGGCGTATAGGCGCGCAAGGCGGTTTCGAGGACATCCCACCCCACTTGTACGCACGGGTCAACGATCAGTCGTCTCTTCACGAGAATGCGTCCCTGCAGAGATCCTTGTCATCGGGCGGCCAGTCTAGTTTACCCCCCCTCACGCTCAGCACGGCCGTCCCTCCTCAGCCCGTCTCGCCGTTCACGCCCTCCAGAGACCACGGGCCTGACGTTCCGTCGCCCCTCAAGCGCACACCGCTACAGCTTCATGCTGCGCACGTCGCTCGGCATGGCATCAACGGCGTGTCCACTGGATGGCGCCAGGATGCCATGGGTAGCGAAACAGGCACTGGATCACCGCGCAATTCGTTGATTACCGTTAGCGGCGCCCCATCCGTGGTCGGCCCCTCGGGCGCGTCTATCGTCACGTCCACCGTCGGCAGCATCAAAGGTCGTTTCTCCCGCTTTGGAAGCCTCAGGACAGGTCGCAGGGGTTAATTTGAAACGCGGTCATCAAACATTGTTGTTGTGATCATATCTTTTCGGAATAAATTGTTCGTTCATGTAATACTGCCAGTTCTCTCTTTTACTCGAACTCTGTGTCTCTCCTTGGAAATCTCTACCTGTTTTATTCATACCCTCGACGACATACAAATATACCCGTTCAAGTTACAACAACATAAAAACGAAAGCGGTGCTAGCGGTATTACGCTAGCTGCACGCCGTGCATAGAAATCACAGTCAAGGGACACCCAAAACCCGGGGAATATCGATACAGCATAAGAGGAGCAAGTTAGATAATAAGTGATATAAAAGGGGGGTACCGGCCGGACATGCAGGGCTATGCGTGCTGACCTGCGAGCATTGCACTCGTGTTGTGGTCTCGTAGCGTCTGAAACTCGAAAGAGTCGTACGTGTGTATGGGGTACGAGGCGGGAGCGTAAATGTCGACGGACTCTGCGGAATCTGATTGGCTGTATCCATAAGCTGGTGAAAAGACGGGTTCGTGTGGAGATATCAGCATGACGTCGTTGGTCGCCCAGTCATGCCGGGCTTGCTCGAGATCTCCGACAAGGGTAGAGGTATCGTGCCCCAGCATGGCCGACGATTCGGCGGTATACATGGGAGAGTGGAGAGAGCCAGAGGAGGGTGGCGGGCCATAGCAAATGTCTGGTTCTTGGTAGTACCTCTGCATCACCTCCGTGTCGAGGTAAATGGACTGTAACGAGTCTTCTTGCGGCGAAGACCGACGCGATGAACTCGGACTGCAATCAGGGAATTGGGAAAGCTGGATGACGGGAGACATGTGGGAGAGGTATAACGCGTCCAAGCTTGCTTCGCGGGGTAGATGGGAAGAGTTATCGCCATACGCAGCGCCACCCGAAGAGGGACCGGTGGAAATCTCTTGTGACAACATTGTGCCGAGGAATCTGGAGGGGGCTTCGTCCTTGGGCGAACGGGCAGCGGGGGATGCACAAAGGGACTATGAAATGAACAGATTAAGATTAACGAAGGTAATGATCAAGTTGCTGAACTCACGTATTTTGAAAGGATCTTATCTAGCGCGTGGGGTAAGAGCTTCCAGTCAAATACCTTGACGTCCTTCTCTATCTTTCGCGGCTTCGGATCTGGAAAGTCCATGATGCGCTGGAAGAAAGACTCGAAGCCAGGTCGAGTCTTTGACACAGTGGTAGGACGAAGGCCTTCGAGATTTCTCCGAATACGGTTTTTCTCGTCAACCTCAAAATCGGCTTCCACGAGCCGCTGAAGCAAATGAATGATGTCAACAGAGGTGACACAGCAGGAGTCTGACTCCTCGCGGTAGATGCACGAGATGACGATGTCATCAGAGTCATACTCGGCTTGCGAGATCTTCTCGGCGGAAACTATAAGTCTGTTGCCGTCCTGCAGGCGTCGAAAACGAACGAGTCTGCGGCCTGCATGTAACTCTGACTCTTCCCAATCAAAACTGAAGTTGTCGAGCGGAGTAGTGATATCGAGGATGACGGCTTGGGTAGTGTCTTCCGGTTCCGAGCCCACCTGCCGTGAGGCACGCCTTAGCGCTGGAGAAAGAGGCTGGGTATGGGGGCGGGAACTCTGGGAAGACCCATACTCCGAATCGGACGAGGGAGGGGTTTGTGGTCGACTGTAGGGACTGCGGCGCTTGGAAGCGCGGTCCAGTCCTTCACCGGAAACAATCCGGAGACTGGGCCGGGCCCGGGACGGTGGTTTACCGGCTGTTTGGGCATAGTTGGGCGAGACTGGCTGGACGGAGGCTTCTCCACCGTCTTTCGGTGACATGTGAGAGACGGATCGAGGATAAATAGCACGCGGGACACCCACCAACGCCGTTATAGAGGAAATCGCCAAAGGTTACGGAATCGACAACGTGATTCTCACTGTCAACGGCTTGGATGGTAAGAGGGACCATGGGGGAGGATGACTTTTGCTTCGAAAAGGAGGGTGCGTGCCCCTTTAGCTGCCAACGACCGCATCCCGGAGCGTCTATCTCGTGGACTTGGGTGCTTACGGCGCGACATCCGACGACGAGACGAATGTGTATACCCACGGCCACATCGGCCTTGCAGGTGAAATTGACGGAGATAAGAGTGGCTTCATTCCCCTCACCGGGTGTATAGCTCATGACCCAGAGCAGGTCGACACTTGAGCAGGCGAGGCGGGTGAGGCGGGCAGACGGATCACGGGCATTCAGGTTCTGACTGGCAGTGGTCAAGGTGCCATCGAGATGGGCAGATCTGTGGGGGATGAGGTGGGGTAGCGCCGTTAGCAAAGACATGCTGGGTGGAGGTGAGAGAGACAAGAGATCTGAGGGGACTTGTCGCGTACCGGGGTGATATGGGGGGGAGTGGACGAGATTTAAATTGGGCGATGAGGATATTTGAGGAGATATGTCGATCACGGAGGGCGGGGTACGAAAATGGTTAATTTGGATAGCTGACAGGAAGAGAGGGGGAGGAGGCACGGCGTGTGTGTGCTCCCTGTGCGCGCTGGAATGACAATGTGTCAGCGTTGTGGGTGCGGCGCTTAGCGGCGGTGGACAATGGAGAAATCATACTATCCTATGAAAAAAGCGAGATTGAGGACATGTCATGGGGCCCGATGAATGATGTAGGTTCACGATGCATGCTTTGTGATTGCCGGATTTGTGCTAACAAGAGCACCCAATTCGACAGTTGATCGATACGATCTCGGAACACAATCTGCCGTTCCTTGATCTCGCCAAATACGTGATAAACCCGAGGCTAGTTTGTCATTCCCCTTCACCCTCGTCGTCGTCAACACGATCGGAAGATGCTGATAAGCGCCCGGGGGTTGCCAGTTATTAATATGACCAAGTACATGAAATTTTTGACATACTAGTAGTATGCCATCGCGGGAGGTCTGGACCGAACAAAACGAGAAATATCTCTTTCATCAAACGTAATTTGGAACTCCTCGCCGAGATCAAACAAAACCTTCTTGGATCTTCCCGTGAACCTCTGCGCCACGTGCCAACGCAACCCCCCGTTTCCCATTGCCACCGGCGCAGCACTTGCACAAAAGGGGGTTAGACCAAACACCCAGAATGCAGACGCGGCGGCGGCGGCGGCTGATCAATTGTATAGACAAGTAGCATGACGCGGCTCCCAACCGCTTGCATGATCCGTAGCGTCTCCAGTCTCGGGCAAAGGCGAAGGGTGTGCGGACGCGCCTGGACTTTCCACACTAACAGTTGATTTCGTATTCGGTGTCTCGCCGGGCGGTAGTTCGGCTCCCTTCGTTACCCATATTCTTGCGACAGGGGGGATATGGCCCTCTGCTGAGAGCACCCGCTGACAGCTCGTACAACGGTCCACAAAGAGCCCTCGATAGGAGACAAGGACGTTCTACCAGATCAAGATTAGTCAACACTGACAGGACAGCGCAAATCGCCCACCATCAGGATTTGAACGGGTACCCGTGGATGTGACAATACCATCTTGGTAATATGTTGAGACAGCCCTTGAAAGGCTAAATAATCCGACTGCTCGTGGGGTAGCTTCTATTTGTTTATTCCACGCATCGATGACCATCAGCGATGTAATGGGCATAGCGAATGTAAAGGCATACCCTTTCCCTTGGTCCAAATGCAGCGACGCTTTCCACAACAAGAGGGTCCTCCAGGTTCGTGAATATGAGCGATATGTATGCAGTAAGAACATCTGCTATTATAAACCGAAGCACTACAGGGCTAGTAAGCCTTCCGGCGTGTGGCTTCCTAGCACCACTGTTGGCATTGCTGAATGATGCTGCCTTGAGTTCGTCACGGATTGTCTTGGTCCGTGACCAGATCGCTAGTTTGCACTTGGGCAATACGGTGTCCGTTTCAGCAGCGGTCGACAACTTTAGTTCACCAACGTTTCCTCGGTTAAACTCGCGCATAAACTGAAGGAGAGACTCTGCTCGCATCGGAGGTGGATCGTCCTCGGGAGACGCGAAAAGGGATGAAGAACGCGGTGGCGAGGGTACGTAGGGTTGTGGAGAACCGACGGGTGATCGTGGTCGTCTATGAGGATATACAATCTGGTGTCTACCCCGAACCAGACGTGCATACGTACTTGCGCTTCCGGTTTTCTCTTCGAAAGGACAACCCGAGCTCGCTTTGATCAGCGTCTTCGCTAGCGCGCGCTGCTCGCAAGGCTTCCTGTACTTTGTCGCAGCATAACACCTCCAGAAAGCCCTTCAGCGCGCGAAAGTCGTGAGTAGGTGTGGAGTTGAACGTGGCTGCAAATTCCCGATCGATCGTTGGGTCAAAGGGAGGAGGGAAATCGGCCAACGGAGAGGCTGGCGGGGGTCTGAGGAGCATGGGGGGTACATGTCGAAGGGATTGCAGGCGATTGTGGACGTCCGTCAGCGTTTGAATGCGGTCTTGGAGGCTTGGTGGAGGTACTACGGGGTCCGAAGTTGTCGTCACGGCGTCTGACCCCAGCGACGCCATCGTGGTACTGCACACGGCCGTATAGCAAGTGGCTGTGCATATGACCCTGCAGCCCTTGGAAAGCTAACTCAACCAATTCGGTCACTGGCGTGGCGCTCAGCTGTGCATGTACATACTGCAAGTACTGTACGGTGTGTACAGTGGCTAGTAACTATAACGCCCCCGGGCCCTCTTGCACTAGCCGCCACACACCCTGAGCTCTAGCGCATCCCTGGTACTGACCACCATGTCCGTAACGATTTCCTCTTCTAGCGTCATCTCTTTTCGTTCTCCATGCGACCCCCTCCCCTGATAAGGATGTAGCTCGCCGCCTGCCGTGGAGTTGAGCGTTTCTGTCAACTATTTTTATCCCCAGAAAGCATTTCCGGTCGGTGTCCAAGTCCTAGTATACTCGATCTCGAAGCCGATTTCGTGTCACGTAAGCACGTGTACCAACCAACGCGATAACCGTTATCTCACTAGGCTAGCAGCCTCATCTAGCGATGCCCATCAACGGTGGGTTTTGACCCACGCACCCTGCAAGTCCTCACGCCACCTTTACATACAAAGTTACTTTTCTGCATTCCTGTGATCAGTTATCAGCTTGATCTAGCTCACGTATTGTTCCCTGGACCCGCAACATCACTACCCCACCGTGGGCGGAACGCCTGCGTGGTTCTTTATGGGCGGTGAGACACGTCAGAGAAAATCGGAAGAGATCGCGAGTATGTTCAACCGATGACGGTGCGCGCGCAAGCCGCATGTTCGCTGCAAATTATCAGAGATCAATCGTTTATCTGTTGCTTATGAGATAGCGAACGGCTCCCTCGCATCACCCTTCCGCATACATACATGCGCTGGCAATGATGCAAGTTAAGATAACATTAGGTTCCGTCAGAGAGAGGAAGAAATCCAGACGAAAACAAAAAGTTATATTGCCAGACGTAAACGCGTTAGTAAGAAGATGGTGTCGTGGTCACGACACGCATAGTTTCTTCCGAATCTCATGTCTTCGGCATTTATTTTATGGCAGGCATGACAACCAGCACTACCTGGGAGGAACGCATTCAAGGATTCATTCGTAATGAATACATCTCACCATCCGGAGATCTCCAAAACCATGGACAGGTACAAAAGTCGCAAGCGCAACTGATAATCGCTTCAGGTGAGCTGCGGTACCAGTGCGGCCAGAATACAGAAAAGGCGTCCGGCGGGCAGCGAAGCGATTACTCATTTTTAGTCAACGCACGAGTTCGCTTGAGATCCTGCATCCGAAACTGAAAACGAACTTGAACATGACAGTACTTTACACAGCAATTTGCGCTAGTCCGAAGTGATCGCTATGCTGACGAGGCCACACCACCGGTGATGTATTTCACCGAGCAGAAAGCATGCGGTAGTAACACCACCCGACGAAATGCAAAAGCAGTGGGCGCCTTTTAGGTTTCGATATGCAGTTGAGAACCCTGTATCACATTCAGTTGGCGCCTCAAACTCCCTTGGAGTGATCTGCGCCGCATAAATGTATCGCACCACATTCCATTAGAAGTCAGACACACATACCCTTGCGCTAGTGCATTGTATCCATTCCTCGAGTCCAAGTGAGGTGAGAACAGCTTCCTCTCGGCCTTTCTGATAATGGCCGCTCCCGAGCCACAGGCCGATATCAGTGAATTCCCCATTTGACTCCTCACTGAATGGCCCCGCTAAAACGCTGTCATGGAAGTTTGAAACTGCGGTCGCCTGAGCTCCTGACGTGAGCTGTTGCAGAAAGTCAAGGGATTCCGGATCGGGTGGAGAAATGCCTGTGGCAACGAGAGTCGTGGCAGAAGGTATGAATGTCGGAAGCGATGACGACGTTTCTGGTGTGTTCCGAACGCTCCGATAGAGCGCATTCAGGGTGTTAATGGTTGCTGTGCCGAGCGCAAAATCGCGTGTAGCGGTTTGCACGGATATGGAGCCCATGGAGTTAGTATGGACCTCAAGGTTGCCTCAAGTTGTCGGATGTTTACTGCCACCACGTCACCACGTTACTTCACGGCCCGACGATAAAACCACTCGACTCAGGGTGTCAGGAAAACGGCCAACTCAGGACTCCGCCAAAGGTCGAATTTACGTCGTGGTTGCCCTTCTTGAACTTCCACCGGAGGGATTCGGCGTAGCTTGGCTATTTCGCTCTTTGATCTGATTCTGATCGGACCTGCCAAACTCAACTCTCAGAATTGGTTCGCGTCCACCGTCGGACCAGAAAAGATACGTATCATGGAAGGGGCAGTGTCTCCGATGATAATATTATGTTTTTACTGTCATTCTGATCGAGCGTGGTGCAGCTTGACATCCATTTGTAGACGTTCGTTTCATCGCTAGCTGCTCTCGATAAAGAGCGAACTCGTCTCCAGCAAATCACTGGGCATCTTCGCTCACACGATCTGACATGAGTGAGTGTGAATCACCATTTTCCTCTGTCAAGCTTTCTTGGAACGACAACACGTCGGAACTTGGCTAACTACGTCTTCCAGGTACAGTACACGCAACTTTCACATACGTACACTTCCCTTTGTGGAACACGAGGCGGGATCAGAAAGTGATGAGTTCTGCACGTTCATGTCCGCCTCAACCAACTCTCTGAATGAGGAATTCCCAAAGGAACTGACATTCGCTTCCCAGAAAAACGTAGTCGATGACGTCCCGGAGATTAAGCTCTCGCCAAAATTTCCTTGACCCTTGATCACACGATTCCCTGATTACTAGATAACTTCAGCGACCGAACGGCCGCTTGTTTACCTCGAAAGGACACTCAGCCACAACAACCGCTGCGAAGTCGCGATCAGGGAGAACATAAGCCCAACAAGCCGCGGAGTACGATGCCGATTGCCCGAAAGACACAGGTCAGGCTGACACCATCCTGATATTTTTCAAGCCGTTGATAGCTGTCGATACATAATCGCTTTAGTAAAAGTCAGGACCTCGTGGGGTATGCTTTCCCGTGCATGTGCCCGACTTTGCGCAGTCGATCGATTTCAAGCCAAATTAACACATCCTACTGATTATCTATTGCCAGTGGTAGATTGCCGCTTATAACGAACTATACTCTATCTAGCCAGGGCGCTCCGCCCAACGGCATCTGAACGTCATCAGGTGACAATCCAGGGCCAGCTCTTTGCGCCATGTGAACGTCCTTGCCACAGTCGAAACCATGCTGGGCAGTGGGGGCGCAATGGCTAAACCATCACAAGGCCTGTGACGGAAGAGCAGTTGACCCACAAGGACGAAACCCGAGGCTCTCGCACTTGGATGCTGTGTCTGGGACTCCCCCCGTGTTCTCCAAATATGCTATCAGTCCGCTGCGCCTGGGAGCGTTCGTTCATGCTCAACGTTGGGATGGATACGTCCGTTTCACGCCGAGATGTCCGACTCTGCGATTGCAAGATGGCACAATGACCAAATTTACCATATTATCAGAAAAAAACACGATGAACGCCGCGCGGCGCGCCCCCGAATTATTCTTGTTCCTCGGACCCTCGACCTTGAAAGGACTAGCCTCACTGAAGGCACTTAGACCATATGGAATTGGCCCTTTGAAAATCATCATAACACCCTCCTGAACACCTCGCGATACGGTTGGCTTGGGTCAAATGTAGACCCTAAATGGACCTTGAACCAATACAGCACAATTATGACACGATGACGAGCCGTACTACCCACCGAGGCACATCATTCCAAAGGACGGAAAATGCGGTCAAAATACTGATTTCCGCGCTACTCTATGAAGGCTTCTAAGCAGGTCGTCAAAGCTGAACTCGAACATAAGCAGACGCCAAGATGGTGGGGCTCGGATCTATTCTGCACATTATACCAGCCTGCTCCTATAATCACCCCCGAATGACTATCAGAACAATGATGCATGGATAGCCTCATGGTGTCATACCCGCGAGTCGAGGACGTTCGAGTTGGAACCTCCCCTTGATGGGTGACTGTAACCTTCCGGGGATGATTTAGTCATTCCATGGAAGATGTGCGGTCTGGTCCCCAAACTAGGAAGCTATTGCCAATCCACAAAGTTTCAGCCGTCCTGACTTGCGCAATCGGGGTAATGCCCCGGTACCTCAGTTTACAAGGTAGTGAGTAATAAGCCAAGACCCTGAGCTGGAGACCAAAGAGCACAATCATAGCCCGATCAAGCTGCTTGATTGTTGTAAACGAACAGGGTTTCGTTCACGACATTTTCTTGGACAGCGACGAATTTGCAGAAATATGGACCTGGGCATGTCAACACATTATCCCCGACTCCCACTACCGTGGGGCAGGGTTTTGTCTGCAGCAAACGTCAAGGCACCCTGCAAAGAGTACATACATACTATCCCCATTGAACCCCGTGAGAATGAGATGAGACAAACCGTGTGAACAAAGTCCAGTAGCATGACTTAGTCCCATTCGTCGCCGAACCTCACTTTTCCTCAGGGATGCGCAAGTTTGGCTATGTGCCTTGTATCGAGGATCGATCGATGGACGGAGGTGTTCCTAGGTGCACCGTGTGTCCAGGGCCAGGTCACTGGAAGCGATTAACGGTCGGCCGACTCCTGGCCTCTGCTTGTCGTTCACGCGCGTTCGGAACGCCGAAAAGAAATGACGAACCAAGTGCCGGGTTTGACGTGCTGTGGTCGTGCGGCGCCACCACGCGGCCAGGATTTCTTTCGAATGCGCCGGGTTCAGGGCCTGGAGCTGTTTAGGGCTCGTCGATGTTCAGCGTTCGATCGAGGGGTGCTGGTGAACTTGTCTTGCCAATGGGTCCTCGGACTAGTCTCCCTAAGCCGAACCCATTAATTCGAGATCAGAAGATAGTCGTGCTACCATACATCCTCGGACGCGTACATGGACGGAGCATATCGTGACAAGGTATTCATTATAAACTGTGCGCACCGTTTGAGCGTTTGTATTGCGTCATGTCTGTTTTAACGAGACGTGGTCTGAGTCGGAAAGTTCTGGGAGTCGGGACCGGCGCCCGATCTAGAAACGTGCTGTTACATTTAGTCTCCCTAAGTCAGACCTAAATAATACTTCGAGATTAGAAGACAGTCGTTCTGTTACTTACCTTAGAGGCGTCGGTGTGGCGAGAGTTACGGCGTGACAGGAATGTGACCGGCATCAGTCAGACTCACTTTTGCACGCTTACTGACTTAGTAGCACACTCCATCACCTCTTCCCTTTTCTTTACGAACCACAGTGGAACATCCAACGGCGGCGCATCAGATTTTATGTTACGGTCAGCAGGACGGAATGCCACGCTGAATAGGCAAGTCAACGCGACAGGATAGTTCTCCAAATGTGGCTCAGCATACCTTAGATCCAAGTTCATTTCCCCAAGCATGCTTCCAATGCCTGGGGTCCTCTACTTACCCAGGTATACTTTAGTCCATCAAGTCATTTATTTCCGGTTTGCATCGACTGTGACTTCCAAGTCTGCCACCTCCCAGCCGACCGATTGCAATGTTCCTCCTCCGAACCTACCTCGAGGAAACAAGAAGATAGAGTTGAAGCCTGGTCCTGTCAAGCCCTCTACGCTCCGGTTAGACTCGATACCATCTCGACGACCCTCGCAAGACTCGTCCTCGCCTTCTTATTACCGTCCTCCCCGTCACACCAAACCTCCTAAACCCATCGAATCATCACTCAGCGCGTTGGCTCTCGCGAAACAGGACATCACTTCTGCATCTGAGCGTGGCGTGCTGGATCCACCCCCCAAAGACGCTACCCCCTTCAAGCGGTTCACTCACCAAGCTCTCCAACTCTTGGTGTGTTACCAATCTTTCTCCGAGGGCTAGGTTAACACTCGCTCGTCTGCAGAAATTTTACTTTAGGGGTCTCAAGTCAATAAATACCCACCGAAAACAGGTGGCCGCAATCACTGCCCGCGCAAAATCTGGTGGCGCTTTACCCTCTCGAGCAGAGCAACGTTTCATCGAAACGTACAGACGAGATGTTCTCAAGTCAGCCTTTTCGTGATGGGCTGTGTTTGCAACTTAATTTGTTTCTAGACTCATACCATTCTTGATGATCGTCACTATAGCGGAGGAGCTCGTTCCTTTTATTGCACTCTATGCTCCCCGCATGCTCCCTTCGACCTGCGTATTACCGGGTCAACGGGATCGTATCGTGGCTAGAGCGAGCAACCAACAACTGACTGCGCTCTTCAGCCACCGTGGCGTATTTGAGGCCATTTATAAAGAGGGTGGGCAGTCCGGTTTCGTTTCGGTAAAGAACGTAGGCAATCCGGGTGCGGTATGCAGGTACGACGGGTTTCTTGTCTCGCTGCCTCGACCGCTTATCTCCATAAAGTATTCTTGGGTTACCAGCCTGGGGTCCTTCTCCCCTCAATATTTGGCGGATACGTAGGCGTCTGAATGCCGTTGCCTTGGATGATGAGTTGTTGCGACGTGAGGGTTGTGGTCGGCATTTGACGATCCCCGAGCTCGAGGAGGCACTGCTTGAGCGTGGAATGTGAGTTCTCCTGGCTGTGGTGTTCCAATTTTTGACCATGATTTAGGATACCGGAGTCTGATGGTCCATCAGCGGATGCCATGCGAGCTCACCTAAATTGGTGGCTGGATAGCGTTGAGGTTTTGCCAGCAGGTTCCAATCCTGTCAGCAGACGCTTGTTGATGCTTGGTTTGATTGGCTTGCAGACATAATCGGGTGTTTTCGACGTACCACATTCCCTCTGGACGATTGATTGTAGACCTAGCGTAATATCAACACGGCTCACTATCCTTTCGTTCCCGTGCGAGTTTTGCGTCAGACCCATTGCATCCTGAGCGCGGGTTGTCAAACAAGAACTTGCGCACTCGGACGTTGATGACAGGAATGACATTAAACACCTGTCATTCATAGGTCAAGCAAGATGCAAGCATCTCTCGTGAGCACGTAACATGAGTACAACCATGGGTTATAATAGTGCTACCAAGATCCAACAACCTCACCGTGACAACACCCCACCACCAGTTATCTTGCTACGATCGGTTTGTCTGCGGGTCAGAGCTACAGATGATACGAGAAACCCGAGTACCAGGTGCATGAGTCATGCCTGCATACTTACGCATATGGTTTCTGGAGTGAACGATACGGCAAGCGTGAACGATCCACTTGCTGAACTCATGCCAAGTCCTCTGAATCCCCGGCGGTGACATGTAAAACGACCACTTGAACCCCGCCCGAGAGTCTAGCGCCCCCCACGCCTCGGTCCGCGAGACAGCCGACTCGGAGGTCCCGACACTCGAACCGCGGTCGCGCGTATCGGGACCGAGACAAGAGCGACGCGACGCTCGGACTGCGTACCCACTCCACGTGATTCCCCCACCGCGCCTCCGTGCGTCCGGTGTGCGCGTCGTACCGGGGTCTGAGTGGCGCGGCGATGGAGAGCGTTTGTAACGCGGGCAGCTCGAGCTGGTCGAGCAACGTCTCCAGTTTCTCGGGGTGTCCAAAGTCGAGCATGTCCTTGTCGAGAGAGAACTCGAGGGAGAGGAGCGATGGTGCGACGATCCTGTGGTCGCTGTGAGGTGGTAGCCGGAAACGGAGGGCGTCGCGCGAGAGGGAGAGGGTGAGTGTGAGGTGCTGGAGATTGGGAAAGTCTTGGAATAGGAGGGCGAGATCGAGGGTCATGTTGCAGTCAAAAGAGAGGTGCGTTATCTGCGGGAAGACGGTGCGTGAAAGAAGGTCGATCGATGTCCCGTTTCCATTGAACGCGATACGCCTGAGATTTGGGGCAGAGATAAAGGGAGGCGTGCTCGGCTCTGGGGGTTCGTCGATCCGATGGACAGAATGAAGCGAGATAATGATGGATTGTAGCGCTGGCAAGCTCGCGCGGTCCATGAAATGGTGCAGGTACGTTCTATTGACGTTCAAGCACAGATCTCCCAGCTGTGCGCTGTGCGCAATCGTGAGCTGAAAAATATCAGAGCACAACGCGTTTCCATCCAGCCCGAAATCGGTGCACGGAGAACACGTGATGCTCATGCGGATAGGGCGCGCGCGGGATCGATCAAGCCACCGCTTCACCATCTCCACTTCGAGCTCCGAGTTCCATACGCCACGATCGCGTAGTGTGATGGACGACCATAGCTCAGAAGTGCCCTGCGCGACGGCTCGCCACCGGCGACAGACGTGGGTGAGGACCAGCGGTGCGGAACGCGCGTCTGGCACGACGTAAGGGGTGTCTGGCAGGCAGTGTTGAAAGATCTCTTGGAGGACTTGGTCAGGGACGGCGCGCAGAGGGCTGAGCCGTGCACGATGGACGGACATGCGACGTTTCACAGCGTCGCGTTGACGTTCCAGGAGACGCATCTGTGCGTGTGCACGCGCGATGCGCATTCGACATTCTTCAATGTCGCCATCGATGAGTTGGAGGGTGGCACAATCTTGAGCGAGTGCGTATTGAGCCGAGACATACTCGGCTGCGTGAGGTGGAGACATGGAATCGACCATGTCAGTCTGAAACTCGAGCAGAGGGGGCGTATCGAATTTATCGATGCTGGCAAGCGCCGGTGTGGGTGTTTCCATGGGTCCAATGTCAGGCATGACGAAAGATACTAGAAAGAGGCTCAGAGGTCGGACGACTCTGGATTCGCGAGTCCAGGAAGGCTTACTGGTGTAGCGAGACTATGGGGTACGTTGGGGAGACCAACATGAGGAC
Source organism: Boletus patriciae (assembly GCA_038093075.1). Lineage (NCBI taxonomy): Eukaryota > Fungi > Basidiomycota > Agaricomycetes > Boletales > Boletaceae > Boletus > Boletus patriciae. The sequence goes on from JBBPRK010000130.1 coordinate 30,874, forward strand.
AATCTAAATTATAAGGAGAGACCCGGGGAACCTACAAGCCGTTCTACCCGACCGAACTAGGTTGGGCTTGGCTCACCAATCTATACAGCATCATGCTCATTTCATCACCATGCGGCATTCAGAATGACTCCACTTACTTCGGTTCAAACTTCGAATCCCGGTTTGCCCACTCTTTCTGCCTGGAACTTCAAGTCGGAGGAGTCACTGGGCTATACGCCAAGTTTCCTTGGGTACATTGGCTGCCCCTTGAATGCAGTCCAACTGCGGTACTGTGATTCAGAGTCGCAGTGCCATTCGTGAAGGTTTCCAATGAGACGGCTCATATCCGTCGCCTAAGAGATAGACAAACACGCTTTCAGTCTTCACGGGAAGCCGAACACGCGTCCGAAGTTTCGACGACGGGGAAGTGCCAAGAGCGAAGCCATATTATGTTGACTGCTCATGATGTGCAATCAATACTGCCGTATCCGGATACCATACTTTGGTATTGGACGGAGTGAAAAACAAGCTCCGCGCTCGACGGACTTTGGGCCACTGGCAATGTGGGTGAGTGTTGTACATGCTCTTCGGAATATACACAATTGGCTACGAGATCATCCTAGATATCAAACCTACGCTCTTCCATTCCTCTGACGCCAGAGCTCACGATCCGCCGTTCGTCGAACACGACGGTACCTCGTTCGCTCCGAGTCGCTCGCCCGAACCCGTCGACCGGCCGCGCAATCTCCGTCCCCTGCCCGCCCTCGAGATCCCAAACCCATATCGAACCGTTGACACCAAGACTGACACACCGGCCGTCCGCCAACGAGAGCGCAGAGACCGGGCCCAGAGGTCCATGCAGCGTGCGAACGAAACTGAGCCTTGGCGCATGCGAGGACGAGGGCGGGGGCATGTACAACCGATAGAGCTGGAGGTGCGTCGACGTGTGGCTCGGTGGAGAGACGTAGGACGTGGGCGAAGAGAACGGGGACGCGCTGGAGGGGCCTTGGTCGTGCGACGGGGGTGGGTCGGGAGCGTCGCCGGGGGCGAGGACGACCCATTTGCCGTCCGTCTGTGTATCGGCGACCTGTTTCACTTTCCGTCCCCACTGTGCGCGCATGGCCTTGAGTTTCTCGTCGTCTATCCAGCCTTGAGGGACGTCAAAGGCGCGTGCCGAGCGTGTCCCGGCCACAGTGAAATTGGCCGAGGGGAGCGGCGCTGGACCAGTCGTTCCAGCGAGGGAACCGGAGGATGAGATGATCAGTTCGGTGACACCCACACTCCAGTGTGCAGGGTACACTGGGATGGCATATGCCAAGATAAGCTTGTATGACGTCGAGGAGGGCATGGCGGACAGGATCAGCGAGGTTGGCGGATGGCTCGTGAATGAGCTGAGTGAATGCGTATGTGTGATCGTGTCCCCACTAAGGTCATATATCATGAGCGTAAACGTGTGAGATAAGGTGACGAGCAACGGGTGATGGTATGCGGCGTGCATGACATGCGACCGATGGCGAGGTAATGGGATATAAGCGAGCTTCGGAGATTGGGACAACGACAAGGGGTCAAACTCGTAGATACTGAACTCCCCTGTCGATAAGAAGGCCGCTAAACGGAGAAGACTATCGTATTTGGGCAATGGTCGACTCTGGTCGATAGCTATGGTGGATATTCCGACTGGACCGGTGGTCATGCTAGATCTGCACTTGAGCGAGTGGATGATATCCGGACGCGATCTGAGCAAGATGATAGGTTGGTGAGACGTCTCTGAGGAAGCAGAGATGGTGAAAGCGCCAGCCAGTAGAACGTGTGATCCTGTGGGTGAGAATGTGGTTGGAGCACCAGCATCGAAGCTATGGAGGGCGCAGCGACCTTTGTTGTGTGGATGAGATAGCCGATGTGAGAGTGTTGGCTTGATAGTGCCCACCATTTCTCCAGTTTGCGCTTATGCGATACATCCACTTCCAGTTGAGAGACTCGGAGCTGTCTGCGACAAGGGATGCACGGGACGGGAGACGCTTTACCAAGCGACCATCCTTTCTGGTGTAAAATCCATTCCCGCCTCGAAGGCGGGCTTTCCCAAAGTCTCTGACGTAGAGAGTCTTCCATAGCTGGTGACGACGTTCAACACCCTTCTCTCTCAGAGGCAATGGAAGTACCTGATTGTCGCAGGCCAGCCTGGAGCAGTTCTTGTTGGCGGCCTCAACGGCACATAGATCTCTCGAGCCGAGGAAAGAGAATATGAAGAGGACGAGCTCATCGTACAGGGCACTGTCGAACGAAGAGACGATAGCCCGCGCCGGTGGTGAATACACGCCGTGTTGGCGCTTTGGTGGGGGTAAATGGGCTGGAGACAAGTGTCGCTTCATCGCGACTTGGAAGAGACCATATCAACGAACTGATACGCGTCTGGGAAAATCGGCCCGAACACGGACCGCAGACTCCTGTCGAGTCTCGACCACCATGTGCGGGAAAACGCTGAACCCTCGTGCACAAGCTAGCCCCCATATAGGCCCTCGCGCAGTCGTTTATCCTCCTAGATTCCGCTCTTGTTCGGTTGTCAATCGGTATGGATCTCAACACCAGATAAATCGAATCTCAATTGGCCCCTTTCAGATGGCATCGGTTAATATCGTCTTATTTGGAGAGACAGGTGTGGGCAAGAGCTCGGTGATCAACCTGATTGCGGGTCACCGGGTCGCAAGCGTTTCCCCAGACGCCGACGGACGTACGCTATCCTCCAAACGGTATAGCTTTCCCGTCGGCGGTAGGGCCTTTCATATTTGGGACACTGCTGGGCTGGAGCAGCCAGAGATGGGCGCCGTCGGGTACATGGCTGCCATCGAAGGCGCCCTCGCGCTCATCCACGAGCTCGCCCAGCAAGGCGGCGTCGACCTTCTTCTCTTTTGCATGCGCGGGAACCGGGTCACTGCGACGACGCAGAGCAACTATAGGTTGTTTTACGAGGTGCTTTGTCGGTCGCGGGTGCCCATCGCGCTCGTGATCACACATCTCGAACGTGAACTGGACATGAACGCGTGGTGGACGCGCAACCTGCCCAGCCTCGAAAAGTATGGAATCAAGCCTGCCGGACACGCATGTGTCACAGGGCTGCCCACGCACGGCAAGTACCCAGAGTCGAAAACAAACATCGAGCGCATGTTGCGCGGATACAACGGTCAGGGAAAGTACGTCATGCCAGCCGATTCGTGGTTCATCGAGTTCTTGCACTTCTTTGGGTGGTTCGCTCCCCCGAAGAAGGCATTGAAGAAGAAGGAGCTGCTCAAGGTCCTCACCAAACGATGCAAGTTGAATCCGAAAATTGCACAGGAGCTTGCGGAGAGGTTGACCCGAACATGAGGGTGGTCATTCGTTTTCGAGACGGCTCGACTATGCGCATTTTACTCTAGAGGCTTCGTCGTAGTTGTACAATACTCGTGTATACCGTATTTATGTAATGTTGCACTTGGAACTTGTCACCCATGGCACCTTCGCGAGGCCCACAAACGCTCGCTCGTCAACTGCACGCGACGCTCAGCGACCATCGTGGTCCGGTGCACGTCGTCCGCTACGCCAAAGGGACCGCCAAGTACATCCTGAGCGGCGGCCAAGACCGCACCGTGCGCCTCTGGAATCCGGACTCGGGCACCCAAATCAAATCATTCGAGGCGCACGGATACGAAGTCCTCTCCATATCCGTGTGAGTCCACCGCCCAGCTCACACCACCGAGTCGTTGACCGTGCCATCCAGGAGCCACGACAATGCCAAGTTTGCGTCCTCGGGCGGAGACAGGTCTGTTTTTGTCTGGGACGTCGCGACGGCGGTGACGACCCGCCGACTGGCGGGCCACATGGGCAAAGTGCACGCCGTCGAGTTCAACGCGGACGCTAGCGTACTCGCGAGCGGTGAGTCACGTTACTCTACGTCGGACTTGGGGCGTCTCTCTGACTCGGTACAGGTTCGTACGATGCGACGGTCAGGTTATGGGACATACGGTATGTGGCGTCTCCTTGCCCTTTCCCATTCGTTCCTCACCAAGTCCAGATCCCAATCCCGCGCGCCGATCCAGGTGCTCGAGGATGCCCGCGATGCCGTGCAGGCCCTCCACATCGACGCGACGACCATCATCGCCGGTTCCGTGGACGGCTACGTGCGCACGTACGACCTCCGCATGGGCGAGCTCCGCGCAGATTTCGTTGGACGTGCGTTTTTCGCCTCTTTCTCGATTTGCACGTTCACAATTCTTTTTCTCAGAGCCCGTCACGTCGGTCGTCCCGTCTGCAGACGCGACGACGCTCCTCGTTGCCACCCTCGACTCGCACGTGAGGCTGTTCGACACGGCGACGGGGAAGCTCTTGAATGCGTTTACGGGGCATGCACACACGTCTTATCGGTGTCGCGCCTGTTTTGGACACGAAGAAGCGAGCGTCGTGTGTGGTGATGAAAACGGACAGCTGTGGGCTTGGGACTTGGTCGACGTAGGTGATGGTGTGCTGGCGTTGGATCAGGCAACTGATATCATGCGTAGGCGGCGGTTCTGCAGCCGAATCCTCCACCCAAGGTCCACAACAAGGTGATCACTTGGACGGAGCACCATCCGACAGAGGCCGGGGAAATGATTACTGCGAGTGCTGATGGGACGGTCAAGGTGTGGAGACAAACATGAGAACCATCATATTAGACATTCCTGGGAACGAAACGAAAGCAGTAATACAACAACATGAGAGAAACATTAGTGACCAGATCCATCCATGACCGCCTTTAATCGTTGTCTGAGCATACCCCTCGCAACGGTAGATTCCTTCTGATCTTTCTGATCGGCCGCAGAGCCGGTGCTCTCCCAGTCTGAGAAATTGGAAGCGGTAGGGGATACGACGCGAGCGGTGACCATGGAGGAAGTGCTCCCGGCGCTGGCTGTACTGAAGGTACTGAATGCGCCCGAGTCCCGGAGAACACCGAAATCGCCGGGACCGACAAGCTCGATGGTTTCTGTGAGGATGGCGATGCGGGTCCAGCGACGATACCTTGTGTACTTGCCCATGCCGCCCTTGCCGCTTGCGCCTTCCCACTTGTTGTCGCCATAGACCCAGCCCTCGGGGTCGGTGACGATGTCGTCCTCGTGGGCTGGGATGATGGATGGATCTGGGACGTGCTGGTCGGAAGGGGGTTTCTTCTCTCCTTCTGAAGACTCGCTGGGACCACTGCCAGTAGAGTCTCTTCCTCTGGCGGCACGCAACATGCGGGAGGCAGTGCCAGAGTCATCGGGGGCGTCCTTGTCCTTTGGGGGCGACTTTTCGATTCTCCATAGGCCGTCGTGGCCCTCCTTTCTGACGACGACACGCCACTCTGGTTCTTCCCAGGTCCACCTAGCCATCCGCTTTGCCCTGCCGTGTTTTCCGACGGGGACAAATGAGGTGGTGGGGGATGGGAGGGAAAAGGTGGAAGGCGGGGGCAGGGGCAGCTGCGAGGCGCTGCACCAAGAGGGGCGCTCGCCGGGGAGGAGAGCGGCTGTCCAGTCGAGGCCGACCCACCAGCGCTGGTTCTCGTAGACGGTGAAGAGGAAGCGGAGGGGCGGCGACGGACGTGGTGCCGAGGGGTCGTCTTCTGGCGCGCTGGTGTACTCTGTCACGCCGGATGCAGGGCGGGAAGCGTATTCGGGAGGGGGTGTGGATGAGGGTGGCACGGCGAGGGGGGTGCCGGAAAAGAGGGCGTAGAGGTGGTAGAATGCCCAGCGGAGGTGTGCGCTGCGTGCGAGGGCGGCACGTGCGTTGCGAGCCCAG
>JBBPRK010000131.1:0-36425 GCA_038093075.1 Boletus patriciae
TAGCCTTGGCCAGTGAGGGTGTTCACAGACAAAAGTCTGTGCGCTGCGTGCGGTGCATACCACACTTCTTCCAGAACGATTGGTTCGTTCTTTGTGAAACCCTCCAAGATGATCTTTCCAGGACCATACATGGGGACTGTCTGTCCGTTTGCGACTGTGGCAGAGCGGACGGTTGTTCCTAAGTGGGCAAAGTCATCCTTAAAAGGTGTAAGGTGATCAGTGCAACCACTATCGATCATCCAGTGATCTTTGGTGAAGTTCTTATCAAGATCTCCTCCTAGCGCAAAAGCGCCAGAATAATAGCAAAGGTTATCGTCATTCTCGGAGTCGTATGCAATAGTCTCATACATCGACATCCGGTTTCCTATATACTGTGGGAGTTCCACAGGTTGGTCTCGTGACAAAGTCACGGCGGTTTCCATTTCTAGAACCGATAGGAAAGGGTCTACCTGGTCAAAGTGACCCAAGGTGTTAAGGTGACGGTCCGATGCTAGGCCACCAAGAGAGAAAGAAACTTTCTTTCCTTTCTTCTTCTTCTTACTTACCGACGTCTTTATTCTTTCTATTTGTTCCCCAACAACGTTACTCTCTTCTGAGATGGGGACCTCAGAAGGGGTTGTGCCGAAAGGACCGACTTGGTCCGGCAACGTTGTTTTCTTCCTCAGGGTGGTACTCACGAAGAGACTCATCGACCTGAGGAGAGTATTCTCCAACGGCATCCCATCCCGCGTGAGCGACTGTTGAAGATGCGTCTTCATCAACGTCCATGAGTTCTCCTTCTTCTCCCTCCAGGTGATCTATGAACCTGAAAAGGGGATCGTCTTCGAACAGAGGATCGTTTTCCTCAAAGACGATTGGTTCTTCTTCTTCCATTGATGCGTTATACATCTCAACTTCGTTCACAAACATTACCTCGTTGGCCTTACCCTTTCCTTTAGGGTTGGCCTGTTGCTGCTGCTTACGCAGGTCGTACCACAATTTCTTCTGCTCCTTGCCAGGTTTCTTCGCCCTGGCTGGACTTTTATCTTTCTGGTTGTTAGGTCTCGGCTGTGGAGCTGGTCCAGAACCTTGATGGTTCTGGTAACCAGATTGGTTACCTTGGTATTGTTGCGGCGGTCTCTGGTAAGAGTTGGTCTGACCCTTCCACTGATTCTGAGGTGGAGGGCCGCGCCATATAACAGTGGTCCTGTTGGCAGAAGATTCTTCGGATTGTACAGCACCAATCTGAGATGCGAGTGGTCGACGCGTAGCCCGTAGATCTATCTCAGCAAGTATCCTGCTGGCTACGGTTTCGAGGTCGAAGTTTGCGACAGCAACTGTCTGTGTGATGGTAGAAGCGAGTGTAAACATGTCATCGGGAAGATGGGAAAGAAGGATCATGGCGCGGAATGATTGTGGAAGATCTAGACCAGCTTGACGTAGTTGATCAAACAGCTGTATTAGAGAACTGATGTTCTCATTCACTGTTCTCGGGTGAACCCGGTTTCGCATAACTCTGTGGAAAAGTAAAAACTGCCCAGCGAGACCAGTGGTCCCAAAGAGCAAATGGAGCTTGTCCATTAGGGCTTTTGCCACAGAGGGGAATGTCGGCGGTGCGGTGCCGACCGGAGGTACCCATGTATAGGTGACATGGTTAATGAGGGAGTCGTCGAGGGTGCTGGCGACGAGGCCAAGCACGCGTCTATCTACTATTCTGATGCTGAGATTCTCCGTCTAGCACTCCACTAGCATGATGTAATACCTCCAAGTCCAATATGGGTTCTGCGGTCACAAACAACATAATACGTACCTTGTGACAATGTAGGAATGATGAGCACGATATGATCCGAATAAGAACAGAAATAAACGAACGACGGATTTCTAATAACGGACGACCAGTGAGTTGCCAAGATGCCGTTCGATGTCTATTTGCCATCGATGACGATGACTCGGAATTTCACACCGTTTGCCCTAGCACCCCCGATAATCAATTCCACATAGTTCAGGGCTTCTGTGAGCCTGGGAAACTAAGGTGTCTCATCGAATGGGATGGACTAGAATTGAAGGACACACTTGGTCTCAGGCTCTATCCATAAAGTCAACCTTCGACTCGGAGTTGACAGCGGCATTTGCGAGAAGACTGTCGCTGCTGCTGATATTAAATAAAAAGATTGGAATAATTGGAAAAGAAAGCTTCACCCTTCCAAAGCAAGCGTCAAGAATGACATTTAAGCTGTTGCTGCAGCCACAGTAAAGGACATCAGATCGAGTTCCAGCACTTGACTGAACACTGGCAGTCTTACCTCACATCATCGAGCTTCAAGTTGCAGTGCTGGGTTGCGTTGAGGCTGGAACAAAGGGGTGGGTGCTTCGAACCGACATTGAGTGCCCTTTGACGATTGCAGCGCTGATCGTCGCCTTCCTCGACGTAAGGTCCATGCCGAACCGCTCCTCAAGCACCCTTCTAATCTCCCGCTTTGCCACTGTATTCAAATCCGCCGACCGCAAAATCTCCCCGATGCTCCGCTCGAGACTCGCATCGCTTGGTGCACCCGCACCATAATCCGCGAGCAGCCCCCGACTCTGCACAGGCGGCATGTCAAAGTAGTTGGTTGGTGGTCGCGAACCCATCCCCATCGATTGTGAGGCGTACAACATGCCCGCGTCACTCAAGGGGCGGAGCTGCGACAGTGCGGGGGAGTGGCTGCGGGGCTCGTAGACGTCTCGTGTCCATACGGTGATGTAGTCCGTGACTCGGCGTAGCCTTCCTTGAATTGACGGTCAGGAGGGACCCAGGAACCAATCGAGTGGTTAAATTCCTTGTCCCACAATTTGTTCTCGTAGTCGTTCCAAGTCTTGAGAGGAATCGAGCGGGGATCGAATTTACCGTTGTCCTATTGAGCCGTTCTGTTAGCATTAATTTAAACACAAAGCAAGAGCCAAATGTACATGCACGTTATCTTCTTTCCAGCCTCTCCAAGCACAACATGCGTCGCAATGAACGAGAAGATGGGAATGGCGAGAATGTCAAACACCATCCATCCGACCATGTCCCACTTGCGTCGTCGACGACCGAAACGATCAAGTAAATGATCTGATCCACACGACGCATGAGCGACACAGAATAAAACCAATGCAACAAACTCATGTAAGCCACGATGACGGGCTGAATCACCATGGCAATAAATCTCATCGAGAAACAGCAGAAACCACGAAGTTGGTCCAAGAACATCCAATTCTCCCAGATTGTGGACCGTTGAGTTGATCCAATGACGTCTTTGCGAAAGCAGAATCTTCCAGTCAGACGGCGCGACCGTAAACGCGTGTGCATCTCTGACGAACTGCGTCTTGCGCATCAGGAAGTGTTTCAGTAGGAGCGTCGTCGAGGCGCGAGAGTAATCCGAGATCATGTGGTTCGAGATTAACAGGGGCTTGTGCGTGTCAGCGGTACGGAGGCAGAAAAGCATGAAACAACGGGGAAAACAAGTAACGGGGCCAAATAGTGACTCAAAGGCCTTCGCCATGTGGTGCGAGATGAATCATCGTGATGATGGACTGCTTGGAGTTGGAAAGCATTGTCTCACCAGACACCGAGCACCTTTCTGTTGTGAACCATGCTGCAAAAGACGACGAGCGTGAATGAACAATGGTCACTATGAAGAAGATATGAAGTGACGCACGCAGAGATAAACCGGTCCAAAGACAACGGATCCACCGTAGTATCAGCATCAATCATGAACAGATACTCGTAAAACGTCGGGTTGACACCGATCACGTCCTTGATCTGGTGATACACCTCCAGCTCCAGCCTGAGCGGGTTCATTGGCAAATTGAAGTGGACCTGTCTGTGAGCCATTGCATGACTTTCTCCCACAAACACAAACATACCTTGTTCAAGGAGTGCCGCACCCTCGCCCAACGTCCTTCCCCTTCAAACCCCAATGAGGAGGAAGCCTCCATCCCACGCATCGGTGGACTGCCATGAAAACTCGGCCACGTCCCTTCCATCTCGGCACAAGATTCAACTTGAGCGACGCACTCCGGGCATTCACAACCGCCTCATAACTCCTCAAATCCCCCAGGTTCCCAGGCGCCGTCGTGCACACTGCACCCGCACCCGCACCTCGTGGGGGGGGGGGGAAATTGGGAGTATGGAACGACCAGTCCGTCGGAGGAACTCGATCTGTGCACGGTATTTTGTAGTCATGTCTTGTTCAGATACCGCAACTAGAACATGTCCGCATCCGCCCAATTCAGAGGGAAAGCAGAGGCGGTGAAGGTAAACGGGGTATTGAAAATCTGGTCTGTGCTCGTGAAGGAGGCGGAGCCAACGGACGGCGCGGACGAGGAAGGAAGGGGACCAGGGGGGATGGTGACCGGGACCAGTCGGAGCCGTCTGCCGGTGAAATTTGACATACGTGCAGCGACTCTCGCGGGGAACGCATTTGGCTGAAAGATCCGGGCGGAATTCGAGGATATCCGGGGACAGAGAACCAAAAGGAACGGGCCATCATGCGCAGATGCGACAGAAATGGGTTACGTACTACAGCATGGGTTGGAACCATCACACGGAAGGAAGGACTGGTCGCACTGGTCGCAGGCCTGCTTGGAGGTTGTCGCGCCAGATGCGGCAGCAGAGACCTTTCTGCGACTGCCGGTGGTGCTGTTGGGAAGCGGCTTTTCGTCGGCGTGACATTTATTGATGCTGGCGGGCGAGAAGGGCGCTAGAACACAAAGGATGAGCTGATTGGACTCGGAAGGGAAAGTTGCCGTACCTTCTCGCAAATTGATCTCCACCGTGACGGTGTTGACATTTGTACGGAGGATCACCAATGTCTGGTTTGCACTGAGGAGTGGGTGGGTGGGGTGGAGCGGGAGAGTGGGGACGTACGTGATCGCATGTGCCGGGGTACATGTTGAGGACGAGCAAAGGTGGCTTGACAGACTGAGCTTATCGTGTGGGGGCACTTTCGCGGCAACACAGGCGCGGCGGTACGTCCCGTTCCCACGGTTTACGAGTGCGACAGAAACCTTGTTATGTAAGCATGGTATTAGCGGCGATCATATTCATACTCTGAGTACCCCACTTTGACTCGGAAAGTTTGAGATCAATCTCCGTTGAGCCTGCTCCAAGAATGAATAGGGTGCAAACATGACCGCGCACAGCCTGCCAGAGTATATTGTAGATCCGATTTGCCAATTGAATATTGACATGTGGGTGTGACACATTGCGCCGTCTCGTCGTTCCTTTGAACGACACGTGCTATGTACTTCTCCAAGATCTCCTGGGCCGAACACGGTTCTCGGAGCAGTTGACAATCTCCATGTTGCGTTCGGGTCCTGTGGCCACACCGAGCGATTTGAAGTACTCAACGGTGGCAGAATGCTTATCAAGGGCCCGGGGGTATCTGAACACGATCACGTAGTAGCTGATTGGGGTTGTGGAGGGTGTTGCGTCTGTCCGGGATTGGCGCGCTGGCGGTGGGAAGGAAGGACCGTCGAGAGAGCCGAGTCTGATGAAAGCGCAGGTCAGTCTTGGGCTAGGAATAGTACAGTACTAGCCTACTCGGTGACACTCTCCGATGCGCCAAAAGGCGACTCCCGAAACACGTCATTGATGGACGTTGTGAGTGGTGCATCCGTGTCTGCGACAGCCTGACGTTGCCTGGAGGAACCAAAGGATCAACCAGTGGGGACCCGGGTGTTCGCCGCCGCGTGGCACTACTACTAGTAGCAGCCTGAGAGCATGTGCACGTGCCTGACTCGGAACTACGTAGCAGATAGAGAGGGGCGAGAAGAATTGGTGTCGTCTGAGCGAAGACGCTTTGCTCTGCGGGGAAGGCCGCAGGATGCAACGTACACATCTATATGACGATGAGCAGGAGCGATGGGGCGGAGGGAGGAGACGGATGCGAGGACCGGGCCCCTACCACCATACAATGTACGATACCTGAATAAGGTGTCATCAGTAAAAGTGCCAGTGGATGGTGGTAATGACGACGAGGGTCGGGGGGAAACAGCAGCGGGTGCAAGCTCCTGCGTACGTGTCTCGTGTGGAAAGTAGAGGGGGTTGTGGACGACCCGACAGAGACCGACAATCTGATGCCCAATTGTGTGGTTTTTTCGTTGGACGAGGATCGCATAAAAGCGGGCGTAGTAAAACTGGATGGTGTCACATCTCCCTTGCGCTCGTGCGCGGTAAGCGATGAAGAATCGCCATTAGAAGAGTGATAAGACGAATGGGGTGGATATCGAGAGACATTCAAGTTACTATGATTGGGAGGAACGGCGCGGAAGGGATGCTACCGGCGGATGCAGTTGAGGTCTGACTCGAATGGTAGCCACTGCAATATCAGCACTATCTGAAAATGACGATGAAACGATAGAAGAGCGTTAACTGATTCCAGCTGGTCTAGATGTGTTGCGTACTGACCGCTGGAAGATGCACAGTTGGATAATGAATTGAAGGTTTCGCCCGTACTGGCAGTGGACCGTCCGAGGCAGGGCCTGTTGCAGTGGAAGAATGTAGGCTGGAACCGCCATTAGAAAGAAAGTTCGATGGATTAAAATGTCAATGGTTATTTAAACTTGAAGTTGCTGATCCTCCGCCGGCGTCAACAAGAGGACCCAAAGTGGGTAGTGCCAGTGGTGGGGAACGTCACGGTATAGTAGCTGCTAGGGAAGTGCGGATGGGGTTGTCCAGTGGGTGGGTGGAATTGGCAGTGGAAGATGCAAATCAGACACTGGCATGTGCACTGGCATGTGGGCGTCTTGAGCGGCAGCAAACGAAGTCAGTGAGACCACTGACAGGGTGGATTGGACAGCTTGGATCTACTGCGTTCGCAGGCAAGGTGGAGGGTCCATCGGAGAAGATATCGACATCGCTACGTGAACTGGACTGTGCGGTATTGCAACTGGCACTCGAGGAGGACACACTCAGGCTCAAGTTGGACGACGAACCATCTGTGGTAGAACTTCAAGTTGTACTCCGAGTCCAAGCCCTCTTGTTTCTTGTCTTTTGGCAGTCACGGTGTGGCCCAGTTGGCGAGGATCTGAATCATAGTACCCACCACTCAGTCTTCGAACTTGAATGGGCGCTTTCCATGCCAGTGCGAGAGGGGATATTCACACAGTACGGACTCGGATGGGCCCGGGGCAGCGGCCCGGGACGGCATTACTAGTAGTACATGCTGGCGTCGGCATGCATCACGAAGCAAAGCGTTTGCATGGTACTGTGCTGGAGGCAGCTTCCATGGAAAACAACGGTTGTAATTTGAGCTGTGACAGAGAGCTTGAACAAAAGTATGAACCGGAAAAGAGAGTTGCTACCAACGGAAAACATAGAAGCTAATTCAAGTTAGAATGTACTAGTAAAGCAGCGTCCACAGCCACGGCGCGCAGGTGTTTACTCGTCCAAAATGATGTGCTAGACTTTCCATGAGGAAGAATGGCCATCCTCTTTGGCCTCGCCACATCAAAGCAGTATGGACCCCGTTGTTTTTTGTCTCCCAAACAATGGGGATTCCGGCATTGGAATCGGTAGCCCTCAGGTTGGGTAGTTCGCTTCCATTTTTCTTGTGGAGCTCCACAGCCCGGACACTGTAGGGGAACATCCTTTCCCCAGGGTCGATAGTCACGGTGCGCCCATAGAAATCTTGTAGTCTGGATGGTCTTGCGATCTGGAGATAGAAGGAATGCATATACGCCGGAGTGGCGATTGAGATCGATCAATTTTCCCAATGCAACTGGAACAGCGTCCGTAAACGAGTGTCCTTGAAGAACGACCGAGTCGGTAAGTGTCACAAGAAATGCCCATGCCACAGATGGGTGGAAGCGGCGAGCGTCGAAGGCAATGGATGCAGAAAAATTAAATCTGTGATGAACGGTATCAGTGCTATTCTCGACAATGCAAGTTGGCGAGAACTAACTTTGCGATCGCCCTGGTAAATGCACCTCGACTATCAGAGTGGCGAACATATCTTCCACAGCTGAGCATATATAGAATGGCCCGGGAATTGCGGGTGATGTTCCCGAACGGGCTGAGTAGCACATCGAAGAACTGTAAACGGTGAGTATGGCAAGCTCGGATTCAGGTATGACATACCTCTTGGATGTCGGCAGCCATGGGTTTGCTGGCCTCCAGGCCAGCGAATAGATCGCCACGGTCGTCGTCAGTGTGGGTGGATACCGCAAAAATCACCGTGGAAGGGGCCGTTGCGAGGATCTTCGTTGCGATTCCGACAGCATTCTTCAGATATGACTTCCTCTTTCCCTCAGTTCCCAGGTCAAACGGCACATCCTTCGTCATGAGCCCACCACTATGGGCAAAATAAGGTCGCATGAAATCATGCAACATCCCAATGGGACCTTGTGGGGGTATGGTCTTGAGGCGAAAGTGCAGAACAGCGGTTACTGGGGCTTGTATGAACGATTTTGTGGATAATTCGAACCGACCATGTACATGGGGTGGTCGTGGAAGCACGGGAATCCCATCTCGATAGAAGGCCTGAAAAATGAGGGGTTAGATGGACACTGGGACGGAAGGCGCTCACTACTACCATGTAGGGGATGACTGTTTTGGACTTGACATCATCCATCAGATGACACGACAGACAAAGGTACTTCACGCCAGCATGCTCAACGACAGTGAGAAATTCAGGCGGAACCACAACGCATTTTTTGCATTCGGAGCGTATGCAGAAGTCGCACCTCCATAGAGTACCACCATCCATACACAGATGACAAAACTGCCAGAAAATGAGTGTGTAACGTACAAGAACTATGAGCTGGAAGGGGCCTACGTCATTATTCTCAGTGTTTCCGTTACATGGACTTTCAGCTTCGGGTTGCCCAAAAGAACTTGAAAGCAATGCCGCGAGACAAGGGCGGGGATCCTCGGGCCTCATGGGACTGGCTGCCTGGGTGGCTCCACAAGGGGCATGGGTACTAAGTGGGCTGTTGCAGGGGTCCAGGGCAGGGATGGCTGGGTCGTTGCGGCAGGGTGCAAGGGTCAGATTGCCAGTGTTTGAGGTGTTAGTGAGTGAAACACGAGGTGCGGTTCCTCCAGTTGACTTCTTTGCAGTTTGCTTTGTGCGAACCATGGCGAGGATCAAGAGCTGGATCCTAGCAGTCTCGAAGGTGCCAATGGACGGTGATCGTGGTGGCACTACTGGCAGAGCACCGGCAAAAATCTCCCCCAGCGCCGGACCAGCTTCCGAGTCACGTGCATGTACTAACGTCCAAATTATAATTGGCGGATTCGTCATACCCAGGGTTCCCACACAAACGGTCCCAAACGGTCCTCACGTGCCTGGACCATTTGGGACCGTTCTGCGTGCACGTGGTCCCGAGCCACCCCCTGAGTCATGCGACCGGGTGGGGAATTTTCGTTTAAGGCCGAAGCTTTTGGCGCGGCTGTTGTAGTGCCACAGCTGTGCAGGGGCTGTGTGAAAGGACCGTTGGGGGGGACCGTTTCCCGATTGATTCTGCCAGTGCTCGCCATTCAGTGTGTCTTCGGGACGGTGAGTGGGGGCAAACGGACGGTGATCGTATTCAGAGACACAAGGACAAGCTTTGTCACGGTAGATACGTGAACGTGAGAATTAAAAAGGTACCATAAATTTGAATCAACTTGAAGTTGTATGGGGAGACACGAACGGGATGATAACGCGGGAGAGAAAACGACTCGGGAAGCGATGGGGGATGATGACGTGAAGGCGGTAGGCCAAAGGGGCTTGAATACGATGTAAAAAAAAGAGTGAGAACTCAGAGGGCAGCAGACATGGAAACGAAGCGGGGCAAAAACCCGACAACCCGAAACTTGAAGAAAGAGAGACTGAACCTCAGACCACACGAGATGACCATGACAAAACTGGCACACCTCGAGAATGTGAGTGGTGAGTGCTTTCTTGCCCTCAACGATGGCCACCAGTGTCTTGGAGATACGTCACTTTATCCGAGGAAATTTACTGTAGAACCAGTGGAAGAGTTCTCGGGGTAAAATGAGTAGCAAGGTGCGAAAAAACAAGTATCGAAACTATGGGGGGACATGAGAGGGCAAAGAGGTTACACGAGAACGTAGTGAAGCTGCCTCGACCTTGAGGCTCGTGCCCAGCGAGGATGTCCTCAAGGGCACATAGTATCTTGTCAATGTGAGTTGCCACTGGCAAGGACACCTGTGTCTTGCAAACGTGGCCCGAGTCGTCAACGAGTGCAGCTCAGAACCAATCTTCCGGAGCTTGCCTTGTAAATGGCACAAGATGTGGTCAAAGCTGAGTCCGCTTTTACCCGGACACTTCATGTTACCACCCATCCACTGAGCGCTTGGGACTGTAGTGGGTCGACGTTGCACGGAAGGGTCCGACATCTTGGCCCTGGTGAATGAAACTGAGAAGAGGCGCCAGAAGTACTCAGCTGCGATGCACCACCAGGGGTGTTGGGGGGGGTTGCATCCGCTCTATTCGGGCAGCGTCCTTGGTGTCCCACCCCGTAAAGTACACAGAGAACACGAGCGGCGACTTTGAAGTGGATGGTAGCTTTGTTGTCTTTCACCGCTCTCGCTCACACCGGGCCCTGGGTACGATTTTCCGGTCTCCGATGCCGTCCCCTGGGTAGCTTCTCGGCTCGCCTACCGGCTCGCGGCCCCTGGGTATGACCAATCTTCCCTAAATTACACAGGCGCTCATCCAGTCCAGAACTTAGTTCAAGCCCACTGACCCAGGCAACTGCTACAGCTCAAACTCAAATATGCCGTCTAGTATCCCAATTTGTCAAAACATATTGCTGGCCGTCTGCGAACATGCCTTCTATCGTTCTATGTATACTGTTACATGTAGCACTAATCCGAAGTGATGAGGAGGCAGACAACGTACTAGTAGTCGATGACCTTTCTGTGACCTGTGGTGGATTTCAACACTCAGTGTCTGAGGGAGTGGGATCATCGCATTGTATGCGTTCCCTTGGACGTTTGTGTCGCACATTGCCAAGTACGGAGGTAATCTTGAGAAGATGGAGGAGCTACAGAAGGAGCTTCATGGTAAGAACTCTCCACACCATCACGATCACCATAGGAACTATTAGGAGACGGAAGCCAACGAGGGGGGTGGAGACAAAGGGCGACTGTTGCTGAGGTTGGGAGAGTACCAATCTGGCTTGTAGGAATTGGTGCACTGAGTGGATCGAAGGGGACGCTCTTCCCGGCGAACGAACAGATGACAGAAGCTTTGGCCATGGTCCCACACAAACCGAGTACACGGACAAGTAGATTCTCCTCTGTCATGCATCTGGCAGCGAATGCAAGCGCGAGCGTGACAGCAAGAGGAAGACCTTGAGCAAATGTCGGTCTGAGATGGCCAGTGGCACCGTACTCGACTCACCTTCTGGGATAGTAACCACCACTAGGGTGACGGAGATGACAAGAATCTGTACAAAAGCCATGCCTTTCTCATTTGCTGTTCTTGATCCGTCCAAAATCAGAGATGGAAGACAAGCTTGGAAGAAAGGCTGACCTCGAAGGGTTATCTGTACCCAATTGTACGAAGAAACGTATCATAAGAGCAGCAAACAGAAGGAGGCCTGCTACGCTCCCAGCGTTTGCAATCAGCTCTGCAAGAACATTCAACTTGGGTTGCAATGGAGTATTCTCAACATCAGTGGGCAAGGCTGATATGAGGTGAGACACGTTCAAGGGAAATCAGATACTCACCCATCATTATTCGCCCATTAAAGCTTTTCGTTCCGACTGCAACAACATAGTGACCGACACCTTCGATTACCTTGCCACCGCTGATGATGACCGGGTAATGAACGCTTTGGCTCCCCTCCGATGGCACTGTTCTGTGCGTTATTCAGCGCCAGGCATGTTGAATACGGTACCTTTTCGATGGCATCCGCTTCCCCGTCGGTGGCCACTGATTCGCCGAAAAGGAAGATTCCATCGCAGGGGACGGCCTCACCCAGTTCCAGCAATGCAATGTTGCCAACCAAGACCTCCTACAAGACACATACATGTCAAGAAGGGTGACTTACCATGCGAGTGACGTACTGTGATGTCAATGAGATGCTCTTCGCCATTGCGAATGACCTTGACGGTGTGCTCATCTTTCTTTTGGTTGAGTGCCTCGAACTGGCGTTCTTTTGCCAGTCGTTGAGAGAGCTAACAATGACCTGAGATTGTGGTGACGAGGGGAGACAGACAAAAGCAGGAGATGACCTACGACAATAAGAATTGCAATGATGATAGCGACACCTTCGACCCAGTCGACAGGAGGCTGGCCTTAACGAAGTGGCATCCCGAATGGAACAGGCCAAGCGCCAATGATACTACAGCAGCTATTGATAATAAGACCTAAACGGCGAATATGAAGGGATTAAAGTCGGTCCAAAAGCAGAACGTACTAAGCCTTGTCCTTGAGCGCATGCCACATCAAGCCAAGGAGAGATGTTGTCGGACGGTGTGGAATGTTGTCGTCCGGCAGCCGACCATGCCAGTGGAGTTTGGATAAATTGGGGTCGAGCTGTGTGTCAGAGGCAATATTTAGACTGGTGGCATCCGATTTGGGGTGCCGGATGGCAGGGAGATTAAATATGCCTGCGCCGTGATCAGCTTCAGTTTCGTCGATGGAGCTATGGACATTCTCTGAGCTAGCAACCCTCTCTGCTCTGGGATGGGCAGTCCTATCTATAATAGAGGGACTGAGGAGCTGGAGAGACGAGGCTCCGGAACGTTCGTCGGGCTTGTTGTCTCTCAAGGGAAGGGACGTTGCAAAATGTACAGAGGATTGGGCCGAGAGGGTAGGGGATGGGGGATGGAGGACGGACGCTGCGTTGTTAGAGGACACAGAGGTAGGGAAGGAGAGGGGGGACATCGAGAGAAGAGCGGCGAGCGGAGGTAGACGGGAGCATCGGGAAGAGGGGGTCTGGCGGAGGCAGGGACGGGGACGGGTCGTTTACAACTCGGACTCGGGAGAGCTTGGAGGAGAGATCTGTGGTGATGATCGCAGGAATGTTTGGAGAAGGGGAGACATGTCGGAGGGAAGAGGAGCAGGAGAGGACAAGAAAGGAATATATAACCTGAGTGGGTAATGAGAAAACATCAGCTGGCAAGCTGGCCGTCTGGGTTGGTGAACGAAGGAAGTGGAGAGTTGTCGTCCGGCAGGCGACCGTAGTACTACTACAGTACTACTAGAGTTTGGATAAATCGGGCGCGGCATCAGGTTTTGGGCGGCGAATGGGAGGGAGATCAAATACGCCTACACTTCAAGTTCGGTTTCGTCGATGGCCCGGGCCCGGGACTTGGACTTGGACTCGGAGCTGCCACTGGCAGTCACTGGCACTGGCACGGTGTGGCCATCCGACTCGGAGTCGCCGCGGCGAGCGAACTAGCAAATTAATCACGTGTGCAGGCTGGTGCGTTGCGGAGCTCGGCACCCACTGGCACAGTCACGGTTCCAACTTGAACCTGAAGTTCTCACCAACGGTGTGTTTTCACAACCCCGTACCCTCCACGATGCTTGCCCGCGCTTGCGGGTAGCTCGTTGCTTGACGGTGTGTCTTCACGACCCCGCACCCCTCCCTCCAGTTTCTCACTAACGGCGTGTTTTCACAACCCCGTACCTTCCACGATGCTTGCCCGCGCTTGCGGGCAGCTCGTTGCTTGACGGTGTGTCTTCACGACCCCGCACCCCCAGTTTCTTACCAACAGTGTGTTTTTAGCCCCGTACCCTCCACGATACTTGCCTGTGCTTGGAGGCAGCTCGTCACTACTGGTGTATCTTCGTGAACCCCCCATGCCCTGTCTTGAGCTTATTCCGTCACCAATTTACCACTTCGGAAACGTGGATAGCCTCTCGCCGTCGTTTGTTTATGCGCTGAAAGAAAGCCCCCCCAGTCCTGGAGATTGTCATGTTACGAACAACACGCGCACAAGGAGTTTAGGACATTCATTTACTCCGGAGGGGGGAGGGGGAGAAATGGTGGCGGAAGCAGATCCCACACATCCGTTGGCGTACCGCTGACCTTGTCAAGTGCACTGCCGTAATCCGTGAGCACGCCCCCCTCTCACTGACCTGGCCCTCGTCGTTGACCACGACTCTGACGAGTCCCCATGTCTGTCTCCCCCGGGCCACAGTCTCCCGCCACCGCCACCACGACTTCCCCTCCCCCGAACGGCTCCGCGCCCACCCAGCTCCTCACCGCGACCTCCTGCGCAAAGACCGAACGACTCGTCATGACGTATTCCGCCGCCCCCTCTTTGACAGGGGCGTCACCGAACACCAACGATGGACATTCCATCCCTGAGGCCACCCAACGTGTCACCACACACGTCCAGCCGTCGGAGGTCGTCCGAGATACGTTCGTTATCCCCACCCGTCCAACATTCACATTTTTCATAAACTCGAAGTAGCCTGAGGTTGGTACATTTTTCCCTATCTCACCCACTGGCAAGATTGAACGTGCACCACAGCCCTGCGAGTCCCCCCCACCTCTCATACTTGGCGTGTTTGCTCCTCCTGGGGTGGACAGCAAAGCATTTCGCAGACGTCTCGCAAAGCCTCAAGCTACGCCATACGATATTTTGTTCCTTTTTGTACGACTTCCTCGCATGAACACACGGACGCTCACCATGTATACCTGTCTTCTCCCCTTTTCTTCTCTACGTCTCCCCTTTTCCTCTCATCTTTTATTTAAGACCAAGGTCACCTGCCTCCTATACTCGTGGCTCTCAGGAATCTGCGACTGTTCTCCCATGCAGATGCTCCTGTTTAGCACAATCATCGACAATCCAAATCTCGCGATGTGCAAGCCCACACAGATAATGTCTCCCACAGTACGCGTTACGTTGACAATATTCCAAGCTCGTGCTCGATGTCCGACGTGCGCAGGGACGCTGACAAGAGTGACGAAGACAACGTGGAATCGGGTGGTTGCCAACAAGGGAGAGGAACTCGATGACGATATTTACGCTCGCGAGGGTAGTACTCTTTGAAATGCACTAGATATTATTACATATATGTAGATCGTGCACCCATTCTAGCTTAGACTGAGATCCCTCCGATTGGTTGGATCCAAGTCGTGGAGTGTGACTTCTGATCTGAGATTGGCCTGCTACCTCCGAGTTCGATATGGGCTCTGCGACCGCACAGGCAAATGTCATATGTAATACCTTGTGACAGTTTAGGAATAATGAGCGGCCTTGATCTCTGTACTCACTCTTATGGCATGTACGATCATCATGCGCTGCCAATTGATTTCAGAGCACTGACCCTCAACTTGGATGTGGTGCTGTCATGGTCTGTCTCATTCTCTGATGACTCGGATAGCATGTATTTTACACTGCACGCATGGAATACTGTAATAGTACACAACAAATGTTCGAGATGCGAATCAAGCCTGAGGAGAGACTCTCCAATTTGCAACGTTCCGGGCGTTAGGCGATGGCTTTGTGAACGCTGGGAGGCGGTGCATGTGTTGTGGTACAACAGCTGGTACGTGCTGGGGAACAAGTCTAGCAGGGGTTGGGCCACGAAGCTCTGGTGCGTAAATGCCACCAAGCTGGATATCCGCTGTAATATCCAGATCCCAAGCAGGGATGTGGTGTGCCTTCAATCCCTTGATGGTTGACTTGAGCTTACCAGGGGGAGGGATTCGCAGTAATGTGAGCATGGTCCAGTATGCATCTGCTGCATCACTGTCATCGGAGGCCCAGTCAAAGTACTGGACACGATGATACCCTGACGCCCCTAGGATTCTTCGAAGCTCAGTATAAGTGATTGCTGTCACAAAACTGTAAGTTGCATGTCAATGTACTAGTAACGGACATTAACTCACATCGATTTGCGTTCCACCCAGCGGGAGGATCGTCTTCTGTCTTCCGAGTGAAGACATCGTACGAGATCCCATAGGCTCCCTCTGGATCCATGTCCAGGAGCCTGTCAAGTAGTTGAGGGGGAATGGCGATAGCCCGGAGAACATCATTAGCCTGATCATTGCCAGTGACAGCATCCATGGTTGAGAGGCCCCGGGCTGGCACACACCTCTTTAGTTTTATAGTACTTCGGACGGTCACGGTAGCCATCATCATGATCCGAGTCAGTGCCAGTGACTCGGATCCAGTCGGACGCTATTGAAGTCATTCCGTGGGTACTGTTGTACTAGTATACACCAAATAGTAAGATTGTGTGCGTGGGTTAGAAATCCTACCCCATTTTTTTTTTGCATCGCGCTATTTTTTGTTGTCAACTATATCTTACGAGCACAATAGTCAGACTGTATTTACAAATGCATGTATTCGAATTAGGCTACCCATACCTGTCTGAATGCGGAGACATGCGAGTGCGACCACGAAAGCTCACGTACAAAAGCAAACGCGAACGCATTATCGGCGTTTGCGTTCGTGTTTGTAGGCAAACAGGCTGTCAGTGAGGGCAGGGGAGAGGGAGAGGGCACGAGGCGAGGGCGAGACGCCATCATTGTCATTGTCACGTGCGGAAGGACGGACAAGTGGGTGAGGACGACACGACCTCGTCATCATGAGGTGGTGCCAGTGGTCCTGTCATTGCCAGTGCGTGGAAGCGAGGATGAGGTGACGGGCGATGATGACAACAACGTGAACGGCACCTGTCACGGTATGTCGTTAGTATTTGCATGGCGACCTGTGGGTGTTAGTAGTAGTAGTAGTAAACCGTGACAAGTTAGTACCCAAATCAGGTAACACGATGCAAAAAAACGCGCACGCACAATCTTATTGGGCACGCAACACTTGGGGGTAAAAAAAGATGGCGGGAATAAATGTGCAGATGTCATAGTACTAAAGGGTATGCAGCCTAAAAAACTGCTGCGGGCTGTAAGCAATTCAGTTGAATTAGTTCGATCATGGCCGGGTGCAACATACTACCCCATATACATAGGTCATTCATTTACAATTTGAACGCTTGGTTTATCATGAGTTACGCTTCATTGTAGTAAATGCACTATCTGTTTTCTACGGATGGCCACAAATCCCACCCACACGAATTTAACGATAAATACAAGGCACTAGCACAAAGTGGAAGCGGAATCAGGGCGTAACTATGAGGGCTTCTACTCTGATGATACACCAATGGAGTACTCAAGGATACCTTTCAGTTCATCTTCATTGATAGGATCTGCGTGGCTGGTGTATTATGGGTTAGAATTGGAAACTCGTTTCGCAACTTCAAAGCTGTGAAGACATACCTACTCCCCTCCGTCTGCATACCAAAACGGAGGCCATCTGAGGAGATTTCCACACTTCGTATTTGATAGACCGTATCGACCTCTGAACTCGGTTCAGAGATACGGAATTTCTGGTTCAGAATGGGCGGTTTTGGAACATTGAGCAGGGCTTCTAATAGGGATGGCGTGATCCTGAAAAACTTGGCAGGGGGGCCTGGTGTCTCAACCGGTGGTAGAGGGGGTGGGGCAGCCAGGCCATGGAATCGTCCTCCGAGTCGTTGACGGGAAAGCTGTTGCCTTCGTGCAGCTCTATCCAAGAATCAGCACCACTACGTGAAGGTCAAAAAAAGGAATGGACCTAAGCACGTTGGTTTTCTCATCAATCTTGCAGGACTCGGCATATGGCATTCGGCTAAGAATGTCATGCTGTAGTAACAGAAGTGTGTGGGCAGCAGAGCAAATCTCGAGGTGACTATGTTGTCATCCATAAGCATCAGGTCTAAAATAAACGAAAACATATCGACGTACTCTTCAGCACTAGTAGCCGTGCGATTGATGATCTCCTCCATCCGGTGACGCAAGTCATCTCTGCTGCAGTCATCGAGTGATGGCCAACTGGCTTTGCGCGGCTGAACCCGACCTTGGTCAATGACACGTTGATAGACATCTGGTCGTGGACATGCTCTGATGGCGGCGGAGTGTTCTGAAAGCACGTTCATATATGCGATGGTTTGTTGTGCCATGGCATCTGCATCAATTCCAGAGGGAGGAGGAGAATGAGGAGGGCTCGGAAGGTGTTCAGGTGTGCGGGACTTCATTAGAGACTTTTGAGACGAGTGTGCCGGGGTGATGTATGGGCTGTAGCATTGAGACATGGTTGCCAGTGCCAGTAGTGGCGATACGAGCAGTCAGTGCCATTGTGTTTGAAGTTGTTTGCTACAAAACGCGAAGATCAGGTGACCCGTGTATGGTCCGATAAAATTTTAATTAACTAATTAATCACGCGCAGCGCGAGAGGAAAAAAAAACACTTACACTTGTCTTCTCTCATATCTCAACAAGCCCGAGGGCAGTAGAATTTATCTGAGCGATGGGAATAACCTGGTAAGTCCACTTAAGTGGAATTCAAACTCCAATAAGTCTTACTACCCACCAGGAATGGGCTGCCAAAAATTCCGGCCCAGAGCATCAATCAATATCATCTAAATATGGAACCCGGATCATGATTTTGCTTTACTGATTCAGAGTTTCTCACTAGCAGGTCACCAGTCACCGACAATATGAGCCGCACGAGAGGTACCCCTTTGGCTCAGCCTGAGATCCTCGCTTTACCACGAACTCCAAATGCCCGGGTTTCTGACTCTGCCAGTGAGTTCTCGATCCAGACCCGCAAAGTACGCTCTGGACTGTTTGCTGTCACATCCTACCGTGTACCAATGTTGTGATAGATCATAGATATGATTCTTTTCCTTGTGAAGGCTTGCCTTATGCGGAGCCCAATCTGAGATCGCTGGCGTGATTTTTCGATCTGGTACTGTACATGCCAGTAACATGCCGATGATGTCACCATGACCAATGAATGGGAGAAATTTCTTCAGAGAAAGAACCTTGCTGCTGCGAATTAATCTCGCTCCAATGCGCTGGCAATGTCACTCCATATCGGTCAATGCACCCACCTCATGAGGTGAGCGGCTTCGGCTAAGATATAACATCATATGGGGCTTTGGAGTCGAATGTGAACCCCGAGGGTTCAGGTGATGTCATATCAATGATCTTGAAACGTCTCTGCTGCCATACTTTCAGGTTCGAGTTGGCACACATATTGGAGCTCCATCTCAGGCCGAGCCGGCCCTGTGAGTAGTACTAATTTCCATTGCGCGACGCCTCAGGCTCAACTTGAACAATTGGTGATCTGCGACGTGTGGTCACTCCGAGTCGAGTCACAACTTGGCAGCTGCCAGCAATCTAGCAATTTGAATGCACCATGCCAGTGGTGAGTTCAAGTTGTGGCATAGCCTGGGCGTGTTTAGGCTACCATACTACCGTGACAGTGTCCGCTCCCTCTGACAACTCACAAGTCGGACTTCAAGTTTGATCTGTCAGTGTATCAGAAGCCTACAACTGCCAGTGGGATGAATTGCTCCAGTTTTCCCAACGAAATTGAAAGCCATATCTTCCACCTAGCAAGCGTGAACTCTCAGGCTACGCCTGGGTTCATGCGAGGCCTCCTATTCATTGCAAGATGAGTAAAATATTGGTAAGGACTCACGCTCCACCGTGACTTCGGGCTGGTTCGGGCTAGTCTTCACGGTTTGTAATACTAGGATGGAGCCCATCTTATACGAGGCGGTGGATCTCTACTCCCAACCGATGGCGGAGCTGTTCATAAACTCTCTGCAGCCTCGACCATCGTTTGCCAGCACCACTGTCAAAGCAGTGAGCCTTCGGCAGTTGGTTACCCCGGAGCAAGGAGCCAAAATTCTGCAGCTTTGCCAGGGTTTGCGTGAGCTGGCCCTTCAAATCGCCGCTGACCTCCCAGATGATCAAAATCCACTTCATGAGCCCCTCAAGACCCTCCAGCTGTCAATGCTATCACTGGATCTGGCATCGGCCTTTTATGGCCCAATGATTTTCCTCCCCGACCTGCCACTTTTCAAGCGCATCAAACGCCTTCACTTGACGAATGCTTGGGTCGCAAGGCACGGACTTCACATAGGCCTTCCATACCTACCCCAACTGACTCACGTATCATTCCCCATCCAACCATCTGGACATGGCAACATCCACACCGATATCCTTGCATTTATACTCCAAGTGTTTCGGGGGCTTCGGCTGGTCATTCTATGGCGTATGCCTTACCACGGGAGTCATTCCATCTATGAATGCCTTTCTCAATGCGGGATCTTGGATCGTAGGGTTGTGGTATTCAACTGCGCACGATTTACTCACTGTGCACAATCTGATGGTAGTATTTGGACGCTTGGAGAGAGGGTGGTTCAATTGCGAGAGGATAGAGGCTATGGTATCGCATTTTCCCCATTCATATGAAACTCAACGGTTAACTGCAGTGCTGCTAGCAGATCTTCAGGCCAGTTCTCTCGCTGCTGAGCAGTTTCCTGAGTTACCGCTGTAATTGTGAAGTCACTGCCACTCGTCCGCACCATCTTGAAGCAACTCGAACGCGGCCAGATCTCACTGTCTTGAGCCAGTAACACCAGTAGATGGCAATGGAACAGTATGTTAGTTGTACATGAATGTTATTTTGCCCATCAGTGGCCCGGGTACAATCACCCACCCGAGAATGTCCACCAGGTGTACTCAGGCTCAAATTGGGAGCGCGGCTCGGAAATTCTTTGTAGGGCTACTGAGTGAATTCCAAGTTTGTCGCTCTATTCAAGCTCAACAAGCCTAGTACTACTATGTCTCAATCGCCTCGAGTCAAGTTACTGATGATCTGATACTCGTAGTAGAACTATAAAACAGCAAAAGTAGTATTAGCCTGCCAAGCAGTTGTAATTATTGACTATCCTGTAATCGTCGCGCGCTTGCCGCAACCGCTCCGCTTCTGCTCGTTCGGCGGGCGTCTCGTCGATAATCAGCAACGAGTCCGCAGTACGAGTAAGCCCTTTGGCGGTGCCAGACAGCGTGTGGAGTTGGACGATCACGACAGCACGCGCTCCTTCCGGAAGCTACCAAAGAATCACTTCTCGTCACCAACAGACGCATCCGGGACCCGTACCCGCGACGAGGACCATAAAGCTTGTTCGAGCTTCTCAACGACGGGGCTCACAATAGCGAACACGGGTGGGATCTCCGAGTCTTCTTCAGGCAGCAAATGCTCGCGATCAACTGCAGTACCTTGCTCTTCTCCATGTCCTGAGGCGCGAACGTTGAGCAGGGTCGTGATGTACAAACATGACATCATTCAGGGGAATATCAGTCAACCAAGCATGCAACTCTGCAAATGCCCCTATGTGCGGTGCCAGGGCGGCTTGATTGGCGTCAGAGATCTCGCAGCACATTCGCAGCCGGAAGACAGAGAGTTGACTCAGTTAAAGGGGCGAATTCATAACCAAACTCACCGGGGAGGCTGAGCGCCGTATGTTGTATCTTCTCTTGGCCAGTGGTTGGTAGGCGTCCCGGCACATCCGGTCCAAATAATCGAGCAAGGAATTGATTGTCTTCCAGAGGGGCCACCTCTTGAAAAAATATGATACAATGCAAGGTGACTTCAATCTCCCAAGAATGGGTGGATTCGAATCGACCGTGACGCAGTGGAAATCCTTACCTCCCATTCACTGGATTCAGGTCTGTTTGCGAGACGTTCTTGAATATCATTCAAATAACACCCCATCATATCGTTTCGGAGGATGTAGTACAGTCTCCTTTGAGTATCTTGGAGCAGAGCTCGTTGGTTCGTCAACTGGTCGGAGACCGATACGGTGGGTTAGAAGAAGGGAGCTGTAACAGACCATCAGCGCACCTCATCTCCATTATTCAATCAGATTGGATCCACAATATACTCCGGCGGATGCGGCGTTCCCTACCCTTGGAGCAGTCAACGGAGATCGTTTTGTGGGTACTTGTTGGGTATTCGTATGATGAATGTGATCGCAGCATGCTCTGTTTTGGTTAGTGATACGTATAAAGTTTTAGTTTAGGGGAGGCCCGACGACATCTCATGGAGTGGTAGCCTGGATTTTGATCCGACTACAGTTCTGCCTGCCCGGGTCAGTGCCTGCCGCCTTGTATGCACAAGCTACACAACAACTCAGTCTGAAGTACATATAATACAACTTGAAATGAAAGAATGGGAGCCTGAGGAAAGTACGGTAGAATACGAGAAATATTAGCCTAGCACTATCATGCTACTACATCGGCATTCGAAGAACTTGAACATGGACCCATAAATTATGGTACCGACGGTACCATAACCACGACATTGTGTCGCGACAGACATTACTAGTAGAGATTGACGAGTTTCCATGAGGCGGCGCGGCATTGATGTTTCTGGATCGTACCTACCTCAACATTTCTAATGCTGTTGCCTTGCAACGAGCAAAGGACGAGAATCATGGATGGTCTGAATGTCCTCATTGGCCCGAGCAAAAAAGTCCATGATGAGAATTGGGGGAAGCCGACAACACAGGTAAAGGCATTCTGGAGTTATAAGACCGATATCATCCAGATCGCGGACCCCCAATTTTGTCAGTGGGGTAAGGAAGTACTCGGTCCAGTGCCGATGTGGGTCAGTATGGTCTAACATCCTGAGAAAGTCCCGCGTGGAGGGATACTCGATGTGTGGGTGGTACGTTTCGATCTCGAAATCGTCAAGGAGGATGGACGGGTTCAAATCATGATGATCGTTGGCATGAAATAACACCATTTTTTCAATGGCAAAAGTACAACATACACAGGCGGTAAGTTGGGGTTAGGCGGTACAGTACCGGCACTGGCATCACTTCCCTTTATCTGACTCGGAAGTAGTAGTCCCGCACAAATAAGGAGGGGTGCACAGCTTCAAGTGCCAGTGCGATGAAACAAACGCTCGCGATGATTGTGTCGCCCATCGACACTGATCCCAGTCATGGGGCGAACACAATGGTTCCTAATGCCTCATACCACTCCTGGGCGATCACCAACGACTCGCGCCCCCGACTGGTACTTCGAGAGCATGACCACCATGAAGAACCGTGTTGGGTACATTGGTTACACCCCCAATTCACTCCAGTGCATGAGACACGTCTTGGGCTTGCGCTAGTTCCGTCGTGACAGAAAGTTATACTTAGACTACATTTTTAAATACCTTTTCCACTTTTTCCGCTTTTCCAATGGTGACCTGAGAAAATCTGGGACGAAGTGCCGAAAAAGTGTGGATAAAGACCGGATAAGGCCGGATAAGGGTGTGCGCAAATTACTGACTCATCGGCGGCACCTTCGCGCTGTGCGCTCGCTCGCTCGCCCTGCCACCCGCGTCAAAACGCATCAAGCAGCCACCAAGCGCACCCATACCCATAGTGCGCAGGGTATGGATAATGGGTACAAGCATGGACTTGAGAACGAACGTGCGCACCCCACCGCCTACGCTACGTGTTCAGTAAGCCCGCATCTTTTAGCATTGCCCGTGCGCTCTCCCACGATTGTGCGGTTCATCCGTTCGCTAACACCATTCTCTTGTGGCGTGTAGGCGTTCGTCTTTTCGTGGTGGATGCCCTTCAACGTCAAGTAGGCTGCGAAGTCTTTCGAGCCATATTCCCCGCCTCCATCGGACCTGAACAGGTTTGCGCGTTGACCAGTAGTAACGGTTTCTGCGCGTTCGATTTAAGCTTTCGTCTGACCATATACTTCATCTTCAGCAATTTAACCACGACGTGATGGGAATATCCATCGATAATAGGTCACGAAATATGAATGTCTTGTTCGAGATTGCGTCGGCATAGGGCCGCACACGTCCGAATATGTTCTGTGAAGGACCCGAGGGTTTTCGATAGTTGATTTGTGGGGTATATGGTCCCGGCTCTGCTTGCCTTCGAGACATGGCGTGCGGGTTGTGTCGTGCGTCGTCGTAGCAGTTATCTCCATCCCATTGACCATGTCTTTTTGGTATAGCTTCAGCACGGAATCAATGTGTGCATGGCCTAGCAGACGGTGCCAAGTGTCTAACGAGGCCTTGGATGGAGTGCTTTTCGTGACCGACGCTTTGAGCGCCACTTCGGGATCGAGATATGAGGACGGGCTCTGAACGGTGTGAGCGGTTTCTGTTACGTGTGGAGTGGCATGCAGGATGTATAGTGCGTTTTGCTTATGGGCTAAAGCTCCGAGGACGCCGTTCTTTGAGATATGGCATTCGTCATCTCTGAACGATATGCCGAATCCTTTGTTTGCGAGGCGCGATCATACTGACAACAGATTGCCGTCTCAGGCTAGCTTTGGGATGTGCTCGTCGTCTGTGGCTATGTCGGCTCGATACGCCTGTTCTGGGAGGGCATCTCACGCCCACTTAATCTCGCCGCTTCTCGTGTTTCATCATCTGTCTCCGCTTTCCCATCGTCTCCACTTCTCTCCTCATTTCGTTTCCCATCGGATGGAGCCGGTAACGACACCCTGTCATATGCGTTGACGAAATAGCATGCATCGTCATCTTGGACTGGCGCTCTTCTTTGTCACGTCGGCCTGCGGACATCTGGTGGAGGTATAGGGTGTGGATAGGGCACTGGAGGACCTCGTTGGACGGCGCTTTGGCGAAAGGACGAGCGACACTGCGTTTTCGAACCTGGTGAGTCATTTTTCGTTCGGTTTTCGACTGTAGGAGCTGACTGGTGTCGATATTTTCAGGTTCTGGGCTGGAGCGCGTCGAAGCGCTTGTTTTCAAGTCGTTTTGCTCATCTAGGGTGCGCTCTATTTCTCATTTGCTTTCTTCATCATCGCTCGTTTCGCCTTCTGAGACAGTTTGGGCTCCCGGGTCGATTTCTCCAAGTTCGGAAGTGACGGGAACGTTTTGGGGCACGTCCCTTGCTTCCTGGTGACGTGTGTAAGCCGTTTCATCGACGGATTGTGCGTTAACATCGATACTGACACGTGTAGGGCCGTTTTCGTCTTTTTCGTCGAAGACGACATCTCTGGACTCGAATATTCGACCGGTCGGGCGGTGTAGGCATACAAACGCCTTCTTACCTTCAGCATACCCTATGCGGATGCATTCGAGCGATTTCGCGTCGAGTTTGCGGCGTTTTTCGTCAGGTATGTGCATGTGCATGTGCGCTTTACACCCGAAGACCCGCAAATGTGCGATTGACGGCTTGTTCCCAGTGACCTGTTCGTATGGCGTGATGTTGCCGTGAATTTCCCCCAGCGCCTCGTCACTGGCACCCGTACGCACTAGCAGCACTCCCCACCCCCAACCACCCATGCGTCAAAATGTGCCACAAGCGCACCGCTGCTGGCAGCCTCATCAATGGCACCCACACTGGTGCGCGAATGCGCACAGACCCGTCTCTTCCCACCATCTGCACGTCAAAGCTCACCCGAGGGCACCCCCCGTGCCAGCACTTTGTTATCACCCGCCCACGCCAGCGGTCCACAACCCACACGCGCAGGTACGCAGACAATCATTTCTGCATGCACGCGCGTGCCCACTCCTTCCGAGTCACCCACCCACATTCACCTCGCCGTTGCTCAGCACTCAAGGTCCCTGCCCGCGAGCAGGCCCCGAGTCGTTCCATCTCGCCCACCCTCGCCCACCCCACTGCCCTGCTTGTCGCACGAGTGCGTGCCAGTGAGCACGTGCATGTATGCAGACCATCGCGCCTGCGTGCACACGCGTGCTTGCTTCTTCGCCCTCCCTCAGGTTCGTCCACCTCCACCGGCACCCACCCACTGCCACCATGGTCAAAGTCTACCCCATGGGAGAATGAAATAGCTGCTGGAAATGAGCGAACAATGACAACCGCCCCGTTACCCGGTCTCAGATCTCCAACATATGTTTTGGGAGCAGACGTTGGACGATTACGCTCCACGACGATGCAAACATTGGTACGTGTCTTTCCCATCGCCATATTCCATGGATTCCGACGTACACTCTACATGCAGGATAATTGGTCTCTGTATTCAATACTTGGAAATGCCGACTGCCGTCGGCGAAAACCTGTGCAGAAGCGAACTGTTTGTCGGATGATGATTCCCTCTAAGAAATATCCATGTACTCTTTGTCTACACCTCTATCAAAATATGAAGGCTCGTAACAATGAGTCATAAAAGCGGTCACAGTGTCTTAAATCCTTGTTCGAATTACTCTTGCTCTTCACCCAAACCGGGGAATGCCTCATACGATCTGTTCAAGTTCCTTACACATGCAACTACTCCATAGTTGAGGCGAGATGAGCGCGTCGAGAGAGCACGGGGGAGGCATGGCCGATGACAGCGACGCACGCCGACCCGCAGACCCGAAGAACCGCCTGACGACGCAGAGGGTGCACGTAGACGAACCGACGACTCCGAGTCGGAGCTGCTGGTCAGGTCGAAAGACCGCGGGGAGGTCAAGCCAGGGCCCACTGGCAGGTGACGACATCACTGCTCAATGAAATAGGAGCACTGCACCCAAAGATGAAGGCGCTGATGAAGACGGGGAGGTCACAGGAACGTACCTACTAAACCACAAGGAGATGCGCCGACATGTCAATCGAAGGGAGATGAGGGCGCTTGCACGATCAGTCGAACAAAATGGTCAGCGCTCACAAATAATGACATAACAGGGATACCCATTACAATCCTACACCGATCCCAAGCCCATACTAATGACCCTGTGACGAAACGAGCGACAATGACCCGAGAAGATCGAAAGCACGAACCAAGTTTGCAGACGCACCAGGCAACTAGGAGACGAAGCGCACGTAACAGAAGACATCCAAGGCGACCATGAATTCCTCAGGGACGAAATGAACGAGCACGGGGGGGGGGGGGGGGGATACGACTCGGAATGCATCAAGTTGAGGCACCGGGCGAGGAGGCCGTATAGACGAGCAGGAGACGTCGAGATGCCAGGGGTGGCGGGGGAAGTGGGAGACGACTCAGAGGGGGAACGCAACGAGCGGCGCACACCGTGACTCGGACTGACTGCTTGCTAGGCAAAAGGGTGAGGACCGGCAATTCACGCGCAACAAGACAGTAGATGGACCTGAGGCATCCACACCACCCACCAGTGATCCCAGTTGACCTACCGACCACCCGAACCCACCACCGTGACGTCGTTGTGAACGAATGAAACCGAGAGACTAGAAAGTCAGATGATAAACCTGGAGGTGTAGATGAACTCAACTTGATTCAGAAGTTTCGACACATCGGACGGTCGCATCGCGACTATATCAGACGAGTCAGATACATTGGCTACACGCCAAAGATACTGGGCCCCGGGAGTGTCCAAGGATCAGCCAACTCAGACTTGTGCGTGACCACCTTCAAGTTCAACTTGAACTTGAAGTCAGTAGTAGTACTACTAGTGACGACCGACTCGGAATATTGGTGTCGTGTGTTGATGTCACGGCAAGCTCCGGTGAGTTACCCCACGCTAGCAATGACGAAACCGCCGACACCAACGCGGACGACTTTATCTTCTCGCACACCTTTGCCGTCCTCGATGTCCCCTTTGCCAACGGTCCTCGTACGCCCACCTCGCCGTCTCTCGGCCTCGTCCACTTTTGGGCAACGGAACACCACCTCCCTTGCCTTTTCACACAGCGTTCCCGGACCCTTTTTCGTCGACAACGTCGTCTATGATGACGGCGGCGCTCTCATCGTTACCGGCCACCCACCCCCTCCCCGATCGGCGTAGCGGCGAACAAGACCGGGGCGACCGCACATAGTTGGGCCCTGTCGCTCACGCCGCTGTCGGATACCACGCGGTTCGCGTCGGACGAGGACGCACGCGCCAGGGCGTACGATGAGCATGCATCGTTGTCGGCGTCCAAGTTTGTCCCTGGAATGACGATGCACGACCGGTCCAAACCCCACGATATTCAAAAGTCAAGGTTTGCCTTCACTCGAGTCAGTGAGCCGATTCCCTTCAATTATTGTTCGTACACTCAGGTCCCTCCCGCGATAGAGACCGAGCAGTCAAATCGTTATGTGATATATGGCCTCAGCAAGACATTCCCACCGTCTTCGTTTCCCTGATGTCAGATTCGGATCATCTCCATAGCTCCCGTGGCACTCACCACCTACTCCTGTTGTCTCGCCCGTCGCCTCGTATTCGGCCCACCCTTTTGTGTGCCCACAACTCCAGCGATGCGATACCACGCTGATTAAATGTTTCGTCCACGGGGTTTTCCACACTAGCCGTTGCGACCGGACGAGCGCGCAATCTCGCTCAACTGACCCACACCACTGGTGCACAAGCCCATGGTCATGTTGCCGCGTTCGGCCCATCACTCTCGTCACCTCGTTCTCAATGGTGGGTATCCATTACATGTCGCCAAGCATCCGCACAAGCCGGTGAATGGGGTTCTGCGCCCGGAGACCTCGTAGACGACCCGGGAGGCCACAGCGCCAGTGCCGAATCGCAGTACAGTGACGACGTGACCGGCACGCCGGGGGGTCGTGCGGACGATGACGAGCGTCGTCCATATGCGCCTGCAGAACCACCCGACCAACGCGATGGCGACGAGCCGCGTCGCCCAACGAAGCCGCAAGGTCCACCGCACGAAGGTGACGGAATTCGACGTGGTCAAAGCGAAGGTATCGAGAGGGCGCGAAGGGTACGCGGGGTGTGGATGAGGTCGACAACGAATCAGGGAGACTTGACTCGGACGAACCGGCCGACAACTTGTACGACGAACCGCGAGACCCGTGCGCATACAGGTCAAGCCAGGGTGCGCGAGCGAATGAGAGGAGTCGTGCACGAACGCACAAATGCAGTTGCTAAGAGGGACGCCAAGAGAGCACATCGAGACGTGCGAGATAGCAGAGGGGTCGACTCAATAGAGAGAGAAGGTGCGCGACAGTAGACGTGCGATCGACGACGGCTGACAAAGAAGGAAGTTCAAGTTCAAGTTGTCAGCGCAGGACTTCGAAACTTGTTGACGACGACATACCTGGAACATCCCCACTGTCACCTCACCTGATGGACCCCGAGACCTCACAACAGACGAGTCCCAGAGCGCTGAGCTTGAGGAGGAGTTTTGGGCAGCCGTGACTTGCGACGTCGAGCCCACCGGACGCAAACAGACATGACGGGAGGGTTGAGGAGCGTCGAACACGTCAGGAAGCGGCCGAAGAAGCTGTGGGACACGTCAGAACGTGAGCACGAACACGTGGAGCCAAGCGAGGATGAAGGCTCCCTTTGGAAGCTCCAGACCAGTGAGACGATCCGGGATGTGAAACGGCGGTACAGGACGAACTTGAAGGCTACCACAACACAACACACTACGGAAGCGAGAAGAACAACTTGAAGCACGTCGACTTGGACGATGCAAATACGCGACTTCGAGAAACTGAGCCAGGGGGCGACCAGGGTGAACAGAACGAGTTTGGCGACGCTGACATGTGCTTCCATCACAACATTCATCACTCCAGCCTTTCCGCTGACACACTTTTCCATTACATCGTTCAGTAACGTACCGTCACTCTCCAACATTCATAGGCATGCTTATCCCTCAAGATAACGCTAACAAGTCATCGGCCGATATTGCTAGTAAGTATTGCTCCTACTAGTAGCACTCGTCCAGGAGTGCTGATCCCGCGGCGCCTCGCCTTTCTGGCCGCCAACGACACGGAAGCCACCAATATGACACCGACTCGGACCTTGAACATGACTAGTCCGAGTTCCCATATCTACTTCCCTTTGTACGACTACTGGCGCAGTACTACATAGTTGTCATGCCATCCGTGTGAACTTCAAGTTGAACTTGGTGATCGCTCCAATTGAAGTTCGAATCCGCTCTCTTCCGAGTCAGTCTTGAACTTGTCCTCGATTTCAACGAAGTGCTGCTAGTACTACTAGCCCTCATACTGGAGCACGGCAATTGGCATGAACATACGCCACTGCTTTTTCCGAGTCTGTGCTATCTTCGCAACTGCCCTTCTCATGAGCCACAGGTTCATATGCACCGAGGCGTGTGGGCGTTCATTCCCAGAACCCCGAAGACTTTCTCGCCACCAAGATGTCTGCCAAGTTTGGAAACAGCACTGTATTGAACAGAGACGGCAAGTACTTCTGCTCTCAAGGAGTGACCCTGAGAGTTGCCCCGGAGTGAATCCTCCGAGTCCGAAGCGACAAAGACTTGAAGGCGACCAAGACCCCGTTGGCACTGGCGACGGCTTAGAGTTACCACTGGCAGCGGCATCCAATGATGGTCCAGCTGGAGCTCCTAGTAGTAGTCAGGAACAAGTGATTCGCATTGTCAGTTGCCTTTCATCACGAGTACACCAGTTCCCCTATATAGTATGCCAATTTCTCACATTATGCCACTTCTTGCCAAGGGTTTATAAGGGTTTATAAGGGTTTATATTTTGAGTACTTGGATGACAAATATTGGTAACTTGTCAATATAATATGTGATTATATAAGGGGAATATAAGGCCTTATAAGACCTTATCATGATGTCGTCAGGACGACATATCTGCTAGCAAGGGAGTCCTAGTTATATTGGTATATAAGGGTTTCCGAATGAATAGATTTTATATACTAGTTCGACACAGTTACAGAACATGCTATTACTGCCCCACAGTATGATTTCTTCGTAACCTGACCAAGAATCCAATTGGTTGTAGTACTTTAACACTGTTTCAGACCTCATATAAGACCTTATCATGATGTGATCTCGATGACATATTTGCTAGCAGGCAATTTCTCATTGGGATATAAGGGTTTGCTGTCATATCCCCGAATTCGACCAAGTCCAGCCCCGACCTTGGACTACCTTGGTCCATCTCGGATCTCTCAGACTACTCGGTTCACCCTCGGTCTCCTGATCTTGGCCCCATCTCGGACTACTCAGACCACCTCTGATCCCCGACATTGGTCCCACCTCAGATCACTCGGAACATTCAGTTACTTGGACTAAGTATGACCTTTTACGGACTACCCCATTTAGACTCGCTCGTCTCGTTATCCTGTCACTCACTTAACCTCACATGTACTAGGCTCGCCGTTAGAGATCCAGTGTCTACGCCACTCAGATCTTCAGGTACTGCCTCCATTCATTCCCCCGGATCCTGTACCTCGCTGTCACTCGGACTAGTACTTTCTCCGAGCATGATGCTTTCAGTCTTCGGACACTGCCTTTCTATTGTACTATATAAACCCGGACTTTGTAGCACTAGTTCTTCAGTTTGAATATCTTGTCGTGTTCTCGTCTCGTCCCCTCGTCATCATGTCACTGTCTTTATACCCATGCCCCCCTAAAATTCCACTTGTCCTTTTGACTCCCTCACTCGACCTTCCTATCTGTTCCCCCCTAAGTTGACCTTGGACTTAGAACCCCGAAATAGAACTATACTCGTCGTCGTCCCCGGTTGAAGACCACCGCTCGGTAGTCACTCCGAGTCTACCCGACTTGTCCCGAGCGCGTTGAGTACTGACCTCCCCTATCATCCCTGAACCCTCGGAGTTCCCTCGGACTGACTCGGTGTCGCCTCGTTGGTGCATCGGCCCTTCATCCCCCTCTGATAGGTTCCGAACGACTATGTAAATTCGGGACAGCTAGACTTGGAACTCAGGCGCAGCACACAAGCTGAAGCTGAAGTCCCGCTATGACAAAGCCCCGCTCTCGGAGTTCCGGAAGCTGGCAACTTCTCCTCTCACTCTCTCACCTCCCCCCTCGGGGATTTCCTTCCTGCTCCCCGCACTAGGCTGAGTAGCAGTAGGAGGAAGATCACGTCTCTGACATTTGCCAACAAATACCACTTATACTTAGTGTGAGATAGGCACTAAGCCCGAGTAAAGCCTGAGTGGTTTCACAAGCACATTTTCCAACACCCTGTTGCCTTGTTCACATACAATAACAACATGATAACTATGCCTGAGTGGTGATGTACACTTAGTAGCAGCAACATTCTCCAAGTAGCGATGGTCTACTCACCCACTATTGTCTCTAATCATCCTCACCACCTTCTTCATCTTCACTCATATCATTCGAGGTCTCCTTGTCCTTGTCCTCATCCTCATCCTCATCCTCATCGTCGTTGTCATCTCCATCCACAGAGCCTTCATGATCCTGGTCAACTGTCCGACATCCATCAATCTCTTGCATCATGATGTCATCCTCGTATTCCGATTCATTGCTGGTCTCAGTGGACAGTGTGGGAAGTTGATCTTGTACATTCTGGCCAAGGTGACCCACCCCTATTCCTGCAAACCGGGCAAACATGTCCCAGTCTGCAAAACTGGTTTCATTAGAACCTGATGAGTAGAAAACTCGGGGGACATGCTCACATGTTCACGTAGAATGCAGCCCAGTCATCCGTTTCCCCATGAAGTCTCGCCAATGATGGGCCCCTTCGCAGAAGATCGTGTGTGCGACCATCAGTGAATGCAGGGATCAAATGGCAACCACGGATCATCAGTGATGGATCTAAGAACCCGAATGGAATATGGTCAGTATTATCTGGAACAAAGCCTACCTTCGGTAAACGGGCATCTTTGAAGCTCCATTTATGATCCTGATCAATTCCGAGCCAATGAATCCAGAGAACGTCCATGCTCTGCTTCGAATAACTGACCCCCCCCGGACAGAAATGCATCTGGATATGGAACGCGCGGAGAACCCGAGCATACCAGAAAGGGTGGGCCTCATCCCTCGAGGATGTCATTACCACATCGCCACGGGTTGTTCGTATTGTATCATGGTCCCAACGAATGTCGTAGGTAGTGTAGTTGATGCGTAAAATCTTCGACTCTATGATTGCATTGAAGTTTATAAGACGTACATCGTTGCACTTGTCTGAAGTGAATGTCCGCTCGTCGCCATTGTAATCAAGACCAAGCAGCCTTGACAGTAGATGATCTTTGAGGGTCTGCATGAAGGCCAGCTTACCGCCGTAACCACCATTAGAATAAATATCAGACTATAAGCCCGTAACGGACCACATACCTTCAGCGCAGGGTCAGCTTGGTGCTCCAGAAGAAAGCGGGGCAGGCTCAAGGTATTGTCGGTTCTCCGTGTGTTGCCCATATAGTGATGTAACGCGGCGCAGGGATCAACATCCTCAATTTCCTCCATTGCCGGGTCATCCAAATCAAGTTGGCGCCTGAGAAGGGTTTGTCACCTCTCCTGCTTCGCAAACTGTTCCTTGACAGCTTTCTTGTTGGAACTGCCATAAAACCTTTTGATCAGTCGGTGCGCTCATTCGCCCTTATGATAGTGTTATCCAAATTTTGCATGGACAATGGAATATGATGGCCACTCACCACTTGAGTCGTGTATGAATCAGTCGTGCCGAACATCTTGATCGTCTTCTCATAGTCCCCTAGTGCGTGGAACTTGTATGTGTTGAGGTTGAGTGACTTCGGTAACAGACCAGTTCTTGCAGGCTTCCTCCGGCGGCCAGATTGATAGTTGACAGCCTCCCTTCTGTGCCTTTGGGCGGATTCTTGGGGTATTTCCTTGGTTTTAAAGGCAGGGCAGGTGACCCATTGAAACCTTCGCACTTGCGCACCAAGCCGACGCAGAGCCTGATGGAGTAGAGCTAGAGTGTCTTCGGTATGAAGCCTCAGTTTTGCCAATGCATGCCATTTGGCCAGACGGAACAACAGGGTTTGAACAATGTCCTTGTGGATAGGGGGCAGTAACCCTTCGAACACAGGCATAGAACACTGTACACGTCACACAGGTTATCATTGGCCCAGTGACATGAATAGACCGATCCTTACCTGGAGAACATCCTCGAAGTACCGCGCCGGGCGCTGGCTAGTATCGGTAACATTGTCTGGGAAGCGGCGGATGGCACCTATCCCGAAAGGTGGAACAGTAGAAAACCTAATCAGAAGTGTGTCAGCTTCAAGTTGGTCGTCGTGCCAAGTCATAACAGTAGATACCTTTTATTGAGAATATGTAGGCGAGCCGGGTCAACCGCATGGATGATTCTGAACAAGTGTTTGAGGATTAACTTCAGTACTCCCAACTCGAACTCGTGCAATAAATCAACCACCAGGATAGGAAACAGGTCAAACCCTAGATGCGAGAGACGTTCAGTGAAGGCATTCTAAGTGAAAAGCCGGGCAATTAAGGTGGTCAGTATACAATACAGATTTGAGCCACTTACCACCATCGGGACAAGCGATTCGGGCTTCAGAATGCGCTCAACGTGCATGCTCTTCAAGGCCCTGCCGAGCTCATAGATGGCCCACCTGGCATTCAGAATCTTGTGCCGGAAATGGATACGAAGTTGCGTGAGTCTGGCCGAGATGTCGCTCAGAAATCCCAAATGGTGGAAGCTTGACTTTGGAATCAAGCATCATGGACACGGGCAGAGGCCTTTGTCTCGGATCGTCGCCAGTAGGACCCTGCAATCCAAGTCAGTGCACGCAACTACGTCTAATGAAATTGCCTTACTTCTCAGGGTAGTCAGCGGAGTATGTGAATATTTGTGGATACACCTGCCTGGTGATGCCATCAAAGCATTTGATCACTATACCGTTGTCGTATGCCTCAACAAACTCATCGTCTAGTAGAATCCTCCACACGGCATGGATGAGTTCTCATTTGCAGTGGGTGAGCATATCGGCATTATTCTTTTTGTTCGATAGTTCGGTTATGAATCCGTGTATTGACTCGGGAAGCTAAAAGATCGGTGAGTTTGCAGGGGACAGGTTATAGCTTGTTTGACACTTACACGGGGGATGAATGTGATGGGATGACAAGCTCCTCCCTCCGGGGCGGTACGAGCATATTTGGACAAATTCCCGAAGTAAAGGTAGACTGGCCATGTGGATGCATGTCCGAACTCGGCCAAACGCATGGAGTCTGACCACAGCATCATCATGGCCACGACCCTCTCTAGCTTGCAACCATCCGCTCTTCTTTGCTTCATGATTTCGTCCTGAGCTTTGTTCCATGTGTCCGATGTGTAAAGTTCGTCATACACGAGTTGTTCCTCGCCAGTGAGCGGCGACTTCCAGACCTTTAGACATGGGTGAAATGAATTCTTTTGGACGACATCCAGCATCCCTACCTTCTTAAAAGGGGTGAGATGAAACCACTTGGACGAGGCTTCAGAAAAGACAGCACGGATAACATCGAGAAACGGTCGGTGATAAAAACCTTCGACGGTGAAGGTCTTCCCATTCCCTGCCTGGTTTTTCTCCCTAGTAGGTATGACAATGTTTACGCTTCTGCGCTGCCATTTATCCTGGCCGAAGGGGGCGTCCGTGCGTATTGTCTTCTGTGCAGCATCCAAGCGGCGGGTCTCTGTGCGAGCATCAAACCCTGTCAGCTCTGCGATGCTGAAGTCAGGGGCTTGAAGGACATCGTGTACCAGTCGGGTCACCTCACGGGCAGACTTCTGACGGCGGCCAGTGAGCGCCCAAGTCATCAAGCGCCATATGGACATGTTGGCCCATGGCCACGGTGGATAGGCTTCTTCTTGCTGGGGGTCCGGCTGGTTCGACGAATGAGGGTTGGAGTTGGATAGATCGTCCGAGGTGACGATGGAATCAGGGTCATGGGTCGGTCGGTGCCGGTATTCACGGGCGATTCCAAACCGGTTAAATCGAGTGCGGAAAGAGTCGAATACGTGCAGGAATACACGGCGGACAATGGACAGAGGCGCAGGTGGGTCATGTGTCGACACAGGAGGCTCCGGCAGTTGGTCTCGATACCTCGCTGGCAATTTGCGGATCCTCGGCGCGGATCGTTCGTGCGAGGATGACGTCTGGGGGTCATTGAGGTCATTGACGGGGGAGTAACGGATGGGTGATGCGCGACTGCACTCGGGAGACGGCGAGACCGGCGCAAGGCGTTCGTGCGGGGATGAGGTCTGGGGGTGATTGAGGTCATTGGCGGGGGAGTCACGACTGGGTGATGGGCGACTGCACTCGGGGGTTGGCGACTGCAACGAATGCAACGAGATTACATGGTATCCTTGCGAAAAAGATAATCATTACTCACTTCAATCGAAATTCTTGCCCGTTTTTCAGGGAGCTGCAATGTGGTGCTCAACCTCACGAGACGCAGAGCATGGTCAGACCGATAAGCTGTGCACGAGGATCGATGCTGGTTGAGTCCTCTCTGAGAACTGAAGGAACCTGGACAATTCTCCCCGCACTTGAACATAGTGGTTAGCAAGACAGCAGAGACCACGAAAAAAAACTGGAAGAAGGTCAATGGAGAGGTACCGTGGCGAACCGGTACGTGTCAGGAGGAAGCATGGCTTGCATGTACTGTGAACGTTTTATAAGCTTGGGCCATGCTGAAGGTGGTGCTATTTTACGTACCCAGTGATGAGTGGATCGCAACGAGGCCGGTATCTGTATGTTAGCCAGGGTTAGCCTCGTGTAATAAACAGTAATCGGATGTCATGATGATTGATACGCGCTAGTATTGATATTTAAAACATGTGGCGATAGTAGGACGGCGATGTATTGATGAATTACAAGCATACAAAACTAACGAGTAAGGGGTGAGGAACGTGGTCCGCGGATGGTACGGATTATTCATGATATTCGAGGGGAAAAGCGTGAGGGAGAAGAGGGGGCCGGCCAAAGTAGTCGAAGAATGTCTGAACGTAAAATAGACAAGCACGAGACATCACCTCGTATGCCTC